>WNWK01013017.1:0-57123 GCA_009830355.1 Cherax destructor | reverse complement strand
GAAGGACTTGGGGGTGATGGTAAGCAGCAACCTTAAACCAAGACAGCAATGCCTAAGCGTACGTAATAAGGCAAATAGAATACTGGGATTTATATCAAGAAGTGTTAGCAACAGAAGTCCCGATTGTAGGCAAATTATTAGAGTCAATTATAGCTGATATTATTAGAAGCCATCTAGATAACCATAATTTGATTAATGATACCCAGCATGGATTCACGAGGGGCCGTTCCTGCCTATCTAATTTATTAACCTTCTTCAGTAAAGCTTTTGAGGCTGTTGATCACGATAAAGAATTCGATATTGTTTATTTAGACTTTAGTAAGGCTTTTGATAGAGTACCGCACCAGAGACTGTTAAAGAAAGTGGCAGCTCATGGCATTGGGGGAAAAGTGCTGTCATGGATCGAGTCATGGCTCACCAATAGGAAGCAGAGAGTGTGCATAAATGGGGTTAAATCCGAATGGGGACTTGTAACAAGTGGTGTTCCACAGGGATCAGTCTTAGGCCCATTGTTATTTATAATATATATCAATGACCTTGATGAGGGAATTACTAGTGATATGAGCAAATTCGCCGACGACACGAAGATAGGTAGGATAATTGATTCAAACATAGATGTCATAGAACTTCAGGAAGATTTAGACAAACTTAATTCGTGGTCAGAAAAGTGGCAGATGCAGTTCAATGTAGATAAATGCAAGGTTCTGAAGCTCGGGAGTGTCCATAACCCAAGCACTTATAAGTTAAATAACGTAGAACTTAGCCATACAGATTGCGAGAAGGACTTGGGGTGATGGTAAGCAGCAACCTTAAACCAAGACAGCAATGCCTAAGCGTACGTAATAAGGCAAATAGATTACTGGGATTTATATCAAGAAGTGTTAGCAACAGAAGTCCAGAGGTTATATTACAGCTTTATACATCATTAGTAAGGCCTCACCTAGATTACGCAGCTCAGTTCTGGTCTCCATATTACAGAATGGACATAAATTCGTTAGAAAACATTCAGCGTAGAATGACTAAATTAATACATAGCATTAGAAATCTTCCTTACGAAGAAAGATTGAAGACCCTAAAATTACATTCACTTGTAAGACGTAGAATGAGGGGAGACATGATCGAGGTATACAAGTGGAAAATGGGTATTAACAAAGGGGATATAAATAAGGTCTTGAGGATATCTCTCCAAGAGAGAACCCGCAATAATGGATTCAAGTTAGATAAGTTTAGATTTAGAAAGGATATAGGAAAGTATTGGTTTGGAAATAGGGTAGTTGATGAGTGGAACAGTCTGCCTAGTAGGGTTATTGAAGCTAGGACCTTGGGTAGTTTCAAATTTAGGTTGGATAAATTCATGAGTGAGAGGGGTTGGATTTGAGTGGGACTCGCGCATGAGTGGGTAGAATTGTCAAAGCTTATTTCTTGGGTAGCATTGAAAATTGGGTTGAGCAAATATTCTGTTAGTGGGACGGATTGTGAAGGACCTGCCTAGTATGGGCCAACAGGCCTGCTGCAGTGTTCCTCCTTTCTTATGTTCTTATGTTCTTATGTTATATTACAGCTTTATACATCATTAGTAAGGCCTCACCTAGATTACGCAGCTCAGTTTTGGTCTCCATATTACAGAATGGACATAAATTCGTTAGAAAACATTCAGCGTAGAATGACTAAATTAATACATAGCATTAGAAATCTTCCTTACGAAGAAAGATTGAATACCCTTAAATTACATTCACTTGTAAGACGTAGAATGAGGGGAGACATGATCGAGGTATACAAGTGGAAAATGGGTATTAACAAAGGGGATATAAATAAGGTCTTGAAGATATCTCTCCAAGAGAGAACCCGCAATAATGGATTCAAGTTAGATAAGTTTAGATTTAGAAAGGATATAGGAAAGTATTGGTTTGGAAATAGGGTAGTTGATGAGTGGAACAGTCTGCCTAGTAGGGTTATTGAAGCTAGGACCTTGGGTAGTTTCAAATTTAGGTTGGATAAATTCATGAGTGAGAGGGGTTGGATTTGAGTGGGACTCGCGCATGAGTGGGTAGAATTGTCAAAGCTTATTTCTTGGGTATCATTGAAAATTGGGTTGAGCAAATATTCTGTTAGTGGGATGGATTGTGAAGGACGTGCCTAGTATGGGCCAACAGGCCTGCTGCAGTGTTCCTCCTTTCTTATGTTCTTATGTTCTTATGTGGTAGTGGCCAGGCTGAAGCTTGGTTACAAGTCCTTCTGGCAGTGTGACACATGATGTGGTAGTGGCCAGGCTGAGGCTTGGTTACAAGTCCTTCTGGCAGTGTGACACACATGATGTGGTAGTGGCCAGGCTGAGGCTTGGTTACAAGTCCTTCTGGCAGTGTGACACACATGATGTGGTAGTGGCCAGGCTGAAGCTTGGTTACAAGTCCTTCTGGCAGTGTGACACACATGATGTGGTAGTGGCCAGGCTGACGCTTGGTTACAAGTCCTTCTGGCAGTGTGACACACATGATGTGGTAGTGACCAGGCTGAGGCTTGGTTACAAGTCCTTCTGGCAGTGTGACACACATGAAGTGGTAGTGGCCAGGCTGAGGCTTGGTTACAAGTCCTCCTGGCAGTGTGACACACATGAAGTGGTAGTGGCCAGGCTGACGCTTGGTTACAAGTCCTTCTGGCAGTGTGACACACATGAAGTGGTAGTGGCCAGGCTGACGCTTGGTTACAAGTCCTTCTGGCAGTGTGACACACATGAAGTGGTAGTGGCCAGGCTGAGGCTTGGTTACAAGTCCTTTTGGCAGTGTGATACACATGAAGTGGTAGTGGCCAGGCTGAGGCTTGGTTACAAGTCCTTCTGGCAGTGTGACACACATGAAGTGGTAGTGGCCAGGCTGAGGCTTGGTTACAAGTCCTTCTGGCAGTGTGGCACACATAAACATAAGAACATAAGAATGGAGGAACACTGCAGAAGGCCTACTGGCCCATACAAGGCAGGTCCTTATCAAAACCACCACTACCTAAGAATTTACTCCTGTACTCACGACACTAATCAAACCCAGCCCCTCCCACTCATATATTTGTCCATTCTCTTTTTAAAGCCACCCAAGGTCCTAGCCTCTATCACCCTACTCGGAAGATTGTTCCACGCATCTACAACTCTGTTCGAAAACCAGTACTTGCCTATGTCCTTTCTAAATCTAAATTTATCCAATTTAAATCCGTTATTTCTGGTTCTTACTTGGTTCGATATCCTCAGTATTTTATTAATATCTCCTTTGTTTATGCCCATCATCCACTTGTACACCTCGATGATATCTCCCCTCATTCTACGTCTCTACAGAGAGTGGAGATTCAATGCTCTAAGTCTATCTTCATACGGGAGATTTCTTATACTGTAAATCATTTTAGTCATTCTTCTTTGTATGTTCTCCAATGAATCTATATCCATCCTGTGGTAGTGGCCAGGCTGACGCTTGGTTACAAGTCCTTCTGGCAGTGTGACACACTGGTTAATGAGGAAATGATCTGGTACTAAGATGTCTGGAAAGATCCCAAACAAGGTATGTAAGAGAGATGAATACAATGAAATGAATCCAAGTGAATAATAACTGTCAACATAAAGTAGAGGGCAGCTCCAACACGGCAGAGTATACCTTCCACGACGTGTATACCACGGAGTCGAGGTTTTCCTAATTTTGATAATAATAATAATAATAATAATAATAATAATAATAATAATAATAATAATAATAAAAATAATAATTCTTTTATTATTATAATCACGGGGAGCGCTAAACCTCGGGGATGGGGGATAGAAGGTATTCAGGCTCAGTTCAAGGAACTGGAGCACATATCCAATTCCCTAGATCAGGAGTCCCTCACCAGCGTCAAGGAACCATCCTAGAGGGGTAATAATTCATTAGGGAAGCTCCACGCTCCACTCAGAGTCTTTGATCTCCTGTGCTCTACTCTGCACCCCAGTTCCCCAGCATGTCCTTCCTGACTCCCCACCACCCCACTATATAAAGCAAGTTTACTCTTTCCTTAGTTCAGGTCTGTCCATGGTAACTCTATCATAGAGCTGAGATCTCCCTGACAGAACTAGGGACTGGAAATGACCAGCCTAAGACACTTATCTTTAAAAATGAGAAACTGAAGACCCAACCTCAAGATATCACACTTGCACCAGTCACTGAGACAAGGAAGATGACCAATCACTGAAACAAGGAAGATGACCAGTCACTGAGACAAGGAAGATGACCAGTCACTGAGACAAGGAAGATGAGCAGTCACTGAGACATGGAAGATGATCAGTCACTGAGACTAGGAAGATGATCAGTCACTGAGACAAGGAAGATGACCAGTCACTGAGACAAGGAAGATGACCAGTCACTGAGACAAGGAAGATGACCAGTCACTGAGACAAGGAAGATGATCAGTCTCTGAGACAAGGAAGATGACTAGTTACTGAGACAAGGAAGATGACCAGTCACTGAGACAAGGAAGATGATCAGTCACTGAGACAAGGACGATGACCAGTCACTGAGGCAATGAAGATGATCAGTCACTGAGACAAGGAAGATGACCAGTCACTGAGACAAGGAAGATGATCAGTCACTGAGACAAGGAAGATGACCAGTCACTGAGACAAGGAAGATGACCAGTCACTGAGACAAGGAAGATGACCAGTCACTGAGACAAGGAAGATGACCAGTCACTGAGACAAGGAAGATGACCAGTCACTGAGACAAGGAAGATGATCAGTCACTGAGACAAGGAAGATGACCAGTCACTGAGACACGGAAGATGATCAGTCACTGAGACACGGAAGATGACCAGTCACTGAGACACGGAAGATGATCAGTCACTGAGACAAGGAAGATGATCAGTCACTGAGACAAGGAAGATGATCAGTCACTGAGATAAGGAAGATGACCAGTCACTGAGACAAGGAAGATGATCAGTCACTGAGACAAGGAAGATGACCAGTCACTGAGACAAGGAAGATGACCAGTCACTGAGATAAGGAAGATGACCAGTCACTGAGACAAGGAAGATGATCAGTCACTGAGACAAGGAAGATGATCAGTCACTGAGATAAGGAAGATGACCAGTCACTGAGACAAGGAAGATGACCAGTCACTGAGACAAGGAAGATGACCAGTCACTGAGACAAGGAAGATGACCAGTCACTGAGACAAGGAAGATGACCAGTCACTGAGACAAGGATGATGACCAGTCACTGAGACAAGGAAGATGACCAGTCACTGAGACAAGGAAGATGACCAGTCACTGAGACAAGGAAGATGATCAGTCACTGAGACAAGGAAGATGACCAGTCACTGAGACACGGAAGATGATCAGTCACTGAGACAAGGAAGATGATCAGTCACTGAGACAAGGATGATGACCAGTCACTGAGACAAGGAAGATGATCAGTCACTGAGACAAGGAAGATGATCAGTCACTGAGACAAGGAAGATGACCAGTCACTGAGACAAGGAAGACTTCAAGGCACTCCAATGATGAGCATCATTCCTTGATCATCCTCTCTTGATGAACATCATTCCTTGTTCATCCTCCAGTGATGAACATCATTCCTTGTTCATCCTCCAGTGATGAAAATTATTCCTTGTTCATCCTACAGTGATGAACATCATTCCCTGTTCATCCTCCAGTAATGAACATCATTCCTTCTGCATCCTTCAGTGATAAACAACATTCCTCAGGCTCCCGTCTCATATGCGTCCGATGCGACGCGACGCGACGCGACAAGAAGCGTCGAGACTCGACCGGATTAACAAAATAGAAATGAAAACCACTGAACCTGGAGGCCTGACGCGCCTTTCCGCACGTGGCAGACATTTTCCCGTCGCACCCCTGATCTGCTCTCCAGTTGCGCCATTACTGCTGATGGCACTTACTACGTGAAGGTACTCAGCAGGTGAAGGGACTCAGCAGGTGAAGGGACTCAGCAGGTGAAGGGGCTCAGCAGGTGAAGCTCAGCAGGTGAAGCTCAGCAGGTGAAGGTACTCATCAGGTGAAGGGGCTCAGCAGGTGAAGGAACTCAGCAGGTGAAGGCACTCAGCAGGTGAAGGAACTCAGCAGGTGAAGGGACTCAGCAGGTGAAGGGACTCAGCAGGTGAAGGGACTCAGCAGGTGAAGGGACTCAGCAGGTGAAGCTCAGCAGGTGAAGCTCAGCAGGTGAAGGTACTCATCAGGTGAAGGGGCTCAGCAGGTGAAGGAACTCAGCAGGTGAAGGCACTCAGCAGGTGAAGGAACTCAGCAGGTGAAGGGACTCAGCAAGTGAAGGCACTCAGCAGGTGAAATAAGCAGGTGAAGGTACTCAGCACTTGAAGGTACTCAGCAGGTGAAGAAACTCAGCAGGTGGAGGGACTCAGTAGGTGAAGGTACTCACCCCGTGAATGTACTCAGCCGGTAAAGGAACTCAGTAGGTGAACTAAATAAGTGAAGGTACTCAACAAGTGAAGGGACTCAGCAGGTGAAGGGATTCAGCAGGCGAAGGGACTCAGCAAGTGAAGGAACTCAGTAACTTAAGGCACTCAGCAAATGATGGGACTCAGCAAGTGAAGGGACTCAGCAGGTGAAGGGACTCAGTAGGGGAAGGGACTCATTAAGGGACTCAGCAGGTGAAGGAACTCAGTAGGGGAAGGGACTCATTAAGTGAAGGGACTCAGCAGGTAAAGGGACTCAGTAGGTGAAGGGACTCAGTAGGTGAAGGGACTCAGTAGGTGAAGGGACTCAGTAGGTGAAGGGACTCAGTAGGTGAAGGGACTCAGCGAGTGAAGGGACTCAGCAGGTGAAGGGACTAAACACATCAAGACAACTCACAACACATGAAGGAACTCCCACAACACATACTGGGCTCCCACAACACATACTGGGCTCCCACAACACATAAGGGAGAGGTGAACAGAGAAAAGGTGACTGAGGAGTGGGACAGAGAGGCTGAGGAGAGGTGAGACAGAGAAGAAGGTGAGACAGAGCGAGGGTGGACAGAGAGGAGGGTGAGACAGAGAGGAGGGTGAGACAGAGAAGGAGGGGGTGAGACAGAGAGGGAGGGTTGAGACAGAGAGGGAGTAGGTGAGACAGAGAGGGAGGGGTGAGACAGAGAGGGAGGTGGTGAGACAAAGAGGGAGGGATGAGACAGAGAGGGAGAGGGGTGAGACAGAGAGGAGGAGTGGACGGAGCAGGAGGGTGAGATAGAGAGGGAGGGGTGAGACAGAGAGGAGGGTGAGACAGAGAGGGGAGAGGTGAGACAGAGGAGGGTGAGACAGAGAGGAGGGGTGAGAATGAGAGGAGGGTGAGACAGAGAAGGAGGGGCGAGACAGAGAGAGGGTGAGAAGAGAGTGAGGATGAGACAGAGGAGGGTGAGACAGATAGTGAGAGGTGAGACAGAGAGAGGGTTGAGACAGAGAGGGAGGGGTGAGATAGATAGGAAGGGGTGAGCCATAGAGGGAGGGGTGAGACAGAGAATGAAAGGTGAGACAGAGAGCGAGGGGTGAGACAGAGAGGGAGGGGGTGAGACAGAAAGGGAGGGGTGAGACAGAGAGGAAGGTATGAGACAGAAAGGAGGGATGAGACAGAGAGGGAGGGGTGAGACAGAGAGGGAGGGTGAGACAGATAGAGGGTGAGACAGAGAGGGAGGGTGAGACAGAGAGGAGGGTGAGACAAGAGAGAGGGTGAGACAGAGTTAGGGGTGAGACAGAGAGGGACGGTGTGAGACAGAGTAGGGAGAGACAGAGGAAGGATGAGACAGAGAGGAGGGATGAGACAGAGAGGAGGAGTGAGATAGAGAGGAGGTGAGACAGAGAGGAGGGTTAGACAGAGGAGAGGTGAGACAGAGGGAGGGGTGAGACAGAGAGAGGGGTGAGACAAAGAGGATGGGTGAGACAGAGGAGGGGTGAGACAGAGAGAGGGTGAGACAGAGAGGGAGGGGTGAGACAGATGAGGGGTGAGACAGAGAAGGAGGGGTGAAACAAAGAGGGAGGGGTGAGACAGAGAAAAAGGGTGAGACAGAGAAATGGGGTGAAACAGAGAGAGAAGGGTGAGACAGAGAGGGAATGGTGAGATATAGAGGAGGGGTGAGACAGAGAGGAGGGGTGAGACAGAGAGGGAGGGGTGAGACAGAGAGGGAGGGGTGAGACAGAGAGGAGGGGTGAGACAGAGAGGGAGGGGTGAGACAGAGAGGGAGGGTGAGACGGAGAGGGAGGGGCGAAACAGAGATGGAGGGGTGAGATAGAAAGAGATGGGTGAAACAGAGGGAGAGAGGTGAGACAGAGAGGGAGGGGTGAAACAGAGAGGGAGGGGTGAGACAGAGAGGGAAGGGTGAGACAGGGAGGGAAGGAGGGGCGAGATAGAAAAGGAGGGATACTGAGGGAGGTAGGGAGGGACCAGACTGCAGAAGCAATCATTACCTCAGTGACTAGGACAGGGAGAAGGAGTGGCTGATGGAGGAGTTGGGGCACCGCAGAGGAACAGCTGGAGGGAGGGTGGAAGGGAGGGAGGGGAGGGGTGGAGGGGAAGGAGAAAAGCGGTAGGTAAAGGGGTGGGAAAAGGGAAGCAGGTGGAGTGGGAGGAGCATTGTGGCCAGATGATAGGAGTGTGCGTCTTGCTAGGCTGCTAGGAGGTGCACATGTTGCAGGAGAGAGATGCTAGGCTGCTAGGAGATGCACAAGTTGCAGGAGAGAGATGCTAGGAGGTGCACATGTTGCAGGAGAGATGCTAGGCTGCTAGGAGGTGCACATGTTGCAGGAGAGATGCTAGGAGGTGCACATGTTGCAGGAGAGATGCTAGGCTGCTAGGAGGTGCACATGTTGCAGGAGAGATGCTAGGCTGCTAGGAGGTGCACATGTTGCAGGAGAGATGCTAGGCTGCTAGGAGGTGCACATGTGCAGGAGAGAGATGCTAAAAGGTGCACATGTTGTTGGATAGATATGCTTGGCTGCTAGGAGGTGCACAAGTTGCAGGAGAGATGATAGGCTGCTAGGAGGTACACAAGTTGCAGGAGAGATGCTAGGCTGCTAGGAGATGCACAAGTTGCAGGAGAGATGCTAGGCTGCTAGGAGATGAACAAGTTGCAGGAGAGATGCTAGGCTGCTAGGAGATGAACAAGTTGCAGGAGAGATGCTAGGCTGCTAGGAGATGCACAAGTTGCAGGAGAGATGCTAGGCTGCTAGGAGGTGCATTAGTTGCAGGAGAGATGTTAGGCTGCTAGGAGGTCCACAAGTTGCAGGAGAGATGCTAGGAGGTAAACATGTTTCAGGAGAGAGATGCTAGGCTGCTAGGAGGTACACATGTTGCAGGAGAGAGATGCTAGGCTGCTAGGAGGTGCACAAGTTGCAGGAGATGTTAGGCTGCTAGGAGGTGCACAAGTTGCAGGAGAGATGCTGGGAGGTGCACAAGTTGCAGGAGAGATGCTAGGAGGTACACACGTTTCAGGAGAGAGATGCTAGGCTGCTAGGAGATACACATGTTACAGGAGAGAGATGCTAGGCTGCTAGGAGGTGCATATGTTGCAGGAGAGAGATGCTAGGCTGCTAGGAGGTGCACATGTTGCAGGAGAGATGCTAGGAGGTGCACATGTTGCAGAAGAGAGATGCTAGGCTGCTAGGAGGTACACATGTTTTAGGAGAGAGATGCTAGGCTGACAGGAGGTGCACATGTTGCAGGAGAGAGATGCTAGGCTGCTAGGAGGTGCATTAGTTGCATGAGAGATGCTAGGCTGCTAGGTCCACAAGTTGCAGGAGAGATGCTAGGAGGTACACATGTTTCAGGAGAGAGATGCTAGGAGGTACACATGTTGCAGGAGAAAGATGCTAGGCTGCTAGGAGATGCACATGTTGCAGGAGAGAGAGGCTAGGCTGCTAGGAGGTACACATGTTGCAGGGGAGAGTTGCTAGGACGTACATATGTTGCAGGGGAGAGTTGCTAGGCTTCTAGAAGGTTCACATGTTCCAGGAGTGAGATGCTAGGCTCCTAGGAGGTACACGTTTTGCAGGAGAGGGAGAGTTGCTAGTCTGCTAGGAGGGTGACAAGTGTCTGGGTTTATGGAAGTGAAGGAAGGAGGGAGGGAAGGAAGAGATAAAGCTAAGAGGGGAGGAAAGAGGGGACCTTTACCTGTCGGCTAATCCAGTAGTCACCCCCTCACTCTCCCCCCGGGGCACGGTCTCAGCCCATACCTCCCGGTTGCTGGCCTGATTGACTAGGCTGTTGGTGCTGGCTGCACGCAGTCCAACGTATGAGCCAGAGGCCGGCTGATCAGAAACTGGCTTGAGGAACTTATTCAGTTCCTCTCTTGATGAGAGCCAGAGGTTTGTTGGTAATTCCTCTTATGCATGAAGGAGGGAAAGGTGAAAAGTCGGGGACCCCTGACACTAATCCAGTTCTCTCTTAGTGTACTCGTCACGGCCCATTTTTTTTTATTAGGGGTATTCTACACCCAAAAAGAGTGATTTCAGTGTTCAGTGCACTTCAAAATTGAGTGATTTCAGTGTTAAGGTTTGGGACCAGTCCGTCCACGACTTCCAGGTGTAAATTATGATGCACCTTTACCGTCTATGTTCCAGTGAATACAGCTGAAGGGACTTCAAGTGTTGCCAGTAGTTCAGATGCCTGAGTGTATATGGACAGTGAAGGTTCTGTGAAAGCTCTCCAGCTCAGCAACCTGGGCTGTCTTTACGAGAGATAAAGTTAGAGAATGAGGGAAAAGGAGGATAGTGTGAGGGAGGGAGGAGGCGAATAAAGACCTGGAGAGAGAGAGGGAAGAGAGATGTGAGGAGAGAGAGAGAGAGAGAGAGAGGAGAGAGAGAGAGAGAGAGAGAGAGAGAGAGAGAGAGAGAGAGAGAGAGAGAGAGAGAGAGAGAGAGAAAGAAGAGAAATAGTAAAGATAAAAGAGAGAGAGAGATATATATATAGAAAAAGATAGTAAAACAAGAGAATATTTGTCATGTAAAGGAAGATTTTCATGCAAAAATCCATTAACGTGTCATACCATTAATGAAGTTGGCTTTACTGCAGCTAGTGTAGTGAACAATGTTGTTCAGTGGCATTACTTATACGTTAATAAAATTTTGTTCAGTGGCATCACTTGTACGTTAATGAACAACAACGTTGTTCATTGGTTCAATCCCCGGCAGGAGTATCGAGCCACTACAGTTTCACAAGATTACACAACACACTTAAGCTGGATTTACGGTCTTCACACAATAACAAAAGTTGCTATGCTGTGCTGGCCATGACGGAGACTTTTAAAGAAACTCACTGTAGACGAGATTCTGTCTGGAAAACACAAACTAACGAACACCGGAGACAAATAACCCGCACAGAGAAGACTGAAACTTATAACGACATTTCGGTCCTACTTGGACCATTAACAAATCACACAGAGACGTGAGGAGGGAAGGGAGCTAGAATATATATGAGAGGGGAGGGGCGAGGGACGGGAGTGGTAGAACGGGAGGAGGAAGTAGTGAGAGTATTTTGAATTTTTGTTCTTTAATATCGCTTCCCGTGCTCAAAGTTATGCTTGTCTACAGATTTTAAGAGAGGAAATATGAGTGTAGTGTGGGGCACCCTCCTCACTGACTCTATATAACCTTCGCATGGACTTGTTTGAAAATTGTTACTTGATGTTCTCTGTATATCAAAAAAATATTGCAAAGATTGTAACTAAACTCACATATAACAAACAGTTACTATTTTAATCACACTAGTAAACGTAGATAAGTAGTCTAGTAGATATATATACAAGCCAGTTCAGTAGTGTTCTGTTTTTTAAAGATTTATACCTCTAATATTAAATAAGAATTTTCTTTCATTATAAAACAAAACGTATACATAAATGCAAAATCCTCGAGTCCGCTACAGCACAACCCATCTCACAGGTACAGTGGAAGCCTCGTGTTAGTTTGGTCATGAGGTCACTGGTCATGAGGTCACTGGTCATGAGGTCACTTGCTTCAAGGTTAATACATTTAGGTAATATGTGTGTCTCACGCTCAGGTCCTCTAGCACTCTGTGTTAAATATAGGGGTTTACACCATCATAAAGTGTGTCATAATAACACTGCCTCTGAGACAGGTCATGTGAACTTCAACACAATATACTTTACTGAAGAATCCTACGTTATTTTATTGTCTGATAAGTTAGGCACATGTGCAACACTTGAGTATCTTCATTGTGGAAACGTTTCGCTACACAATGGCTTCATTAGTCCATATAAAGAGAAATAGTGAAGATCAGAAGTTTGAGGTAATCAGTCCCTGCCTGGAGTCGATATACATCGGCTCCAGGCAGAGAGACTGATGAAATACCTCATCAATCCCGAGAAAAGACGATAGTTCTTTCACAGATTCACTCAGCTGGGGATGATCTGTATGAGTTGATGGAACTAACATCAAGACCAGAGCCAAGATTCGCTCACAACCACCACAAAGGTAAACAAAAATATCACAGTTTCATCTGTCACTGGGATCCCTTGCACTCCGAAATTTTTATCATGTACACACGTATCATCATATCATCTGCGGAGTGCCCACTCACCTCGAAATTCCTATATATTTCAATAACAGATCGTCTCACTACGGTGTGGTTGTCGCTTGGCCAGGTGGACACTAGTGTGCAGAGGTCGCTCGCTCCTAGGGGACACTCCCACTCTACTGTCTCTATCCCTGTCTCGCCTAGGGGACACTCCCACTCTACTGTCTCTATCCCTGTCTCGCCTAGGGGACACTCCCACTCTACTGTCTCTATCCCTGTCTCGCCTAGGAGACACTCCCACTCTACTGTCTCTATCCCTGTCTCGCCTAGGGGATACTCCCACTCTACTGTCTCTATCCCTGTCTCGCCTAGGGGACACTCCCACTCTACTGTCTCTATCCCTGTCTCGCCTAGGGGACACTCCCACTCTACTGTCTCTATCCCTGTCTCGCCTAGGGGATACTCCCACTCTACTGTCTCTATCCCTGTCTCGCCTAGGGGACACTCCCACTCTACTGTCTCTATCCCTGTCTCGCCTAGGGGATACTCCACTCTACTCTCTCTATCCCTGTCTCGCCTAGGGACACTCCCACTCTACTGCCTCTATCCCTGTCTCGCCTAGGGGACACTCCACTCTACTGTCTCTATCCCTGTCTCGCCTAGGGGACACTCCCACTCTACTGTCTCTATCCCTGTCTCGCCTAGGGACACTCCCACTCTACTGTCTCTATCCCTGTCTCGCCTAGGGATACTCCCACTCTACTGTCTCTATCCCTGTCTCGCCTAGGGGACACTCCCACTCTACTGTCTCTATCCCTGTCTCGCCTAGGGGACACTCCACTCTACTGTCTCTATCCCTGTCTCGCCTAGGAGACACTCCCACTCTACTGTCTCTATCCCTGTCTCGCCTAGGGGATACTCCCACTCTACTGTCTCTATCCCTGTCTCGCCTAGGGGACACTCCCACTCTACTGTCTCTATCCCTGTCTCGCCTAGGGGACACTCCCACTCTACTGTCTCTATCCCTGTCTCGCCTAGGGGATACTCCCACTCTACTGTCTCTATCCCTGTCTCGCCTAGGGGACACTCCCACTCTACTGTCTCTATCCCTGTCTCGCCTAGGGGATACTCCCACTCTACTCTCTCTATCCCTGTCTCGCCTAGGGGACACTCCCACTCTACTGCCTCTATCCCTGTCTCGCCTAGGGGACACTCCCACTCTACTGTCTCTATCCCTGTCTCGCCTAGGGGACACTCCCACTCTACTGTCTCTATCCCTGTCTCGCCTAGGGGACACTCCCACTCTACTGTCTCGCTACCCAGGAATAATAGGTCCAGTTTTGGTGTAAACTGGACAAGTGGTAAACAGACGACACTAGTAGAGGTGAGGTTCTTTACTGACACGACTGTTGCTACTGTCTCTGTTTACCACTAAGTCCAGTTCTACAAGCTCATCAGCTCTCCTCTCTGTTGAGTTTCATACACAGCTTCATCATCATCAACAGAGCAGCAGAAGCACTACCAGCAACAGCATCAATACCACCACCATCAACAGTACCACCACCATCAACAGTACCACCACCATCACCACCACTACTACCACTACCACTACTACCACCACCACCACCATCCTTAAACACCACCACCACCAACACTACCACTACAACCACCACCATCACCATCAACACTACCACCGCCACCACCAACACTACCACTACCACCACCAACACTACCACTACCACCACCATCACTATCACCATCATCACTACCACCGCTACCACCACCACCACTACTATCACCACTACCATCACCACCAACAGCAGCACCATCGTACTGGAATCTACACAGTTTTATAAACAAGTATGACAGTCCAAGTGACTGGAAATCAGGAAAAATCGGCCATGGACACTCTCATTAACCACACATGCAGTAGAACTGTTATAGTGACAGCGTAGCGCTGTTGGTAAAGCTCTACGTCGCGCTCTTGGTAAAGCTCTACGTCGCTCTCTTGGTAAAGCTCTACGTCGCTCTCTTGGTAAAGCTCTACGTCGCTCTTGGTAAAGCTCTACGTCGCTCTTTGGTAAAGCTCTACGTCGCGCTCTTGGTAAAGCTCTACGTCGCTCTCTTGGTAAAGCTCTACGTCGCTCTCTTGGTAAAGCTCTACGTCGCGCTGTTGGTAAAGCTCTACGTCGCTCTCTTGGTAAAGCTCTACGTCGCTCTTTTGGTAAAGCTCTACGTCGCGCTCTTGGTAAAGCTCTACGTCGCTCTCTTGGTAAAGCTCTACGTCGCTCTCTTGGTAAAGCTCTACGTAGCTCTTTTGGTAAAGCTCTACGTCGCTCTCTCGGTAAAGCTCTAGGTCGCTCTCTTGGTAAAGCTCTACGTCGCTCTCTTGGTAAAGCTCTACGTCGCTCTCTTGGTAAAGCTCTACGTCGCTCTCTTGGTAAAGCTGTACGTCGCTCTCTTGGTAAAGCTGTACGTCGCGCTCTTGGTAAAGCTCTACGTCGCGCTCTTGGTAAAGCTCTACGTCGCGCTCTTGGTAAAGGTGTACGTCGCGCTCTTGGTAAAGCTCTACGTCGCGCTCTTGGTAAAGCTGTACGTCGCGCTCTTGGTAAAGCTCTACGTCGCTCTCTTGGTAAAGCTGTACGTCGCGCTCTTGGTAAAGCTGTACGTCGCTCTCTTGGTAAAGCTGTACGTCGCGCTCTTGGTAAAGCTCTACGTCGCGCTGTTGGTAAAGCTCTACGTCGCGCTCTTGGTAAAGCTCTACGTCGCTCTCTTGGTAAAGCTCTACGTCGCTCTTTTGGTAAAGCTGTACGTCGCGCTCTTGGTAAAGCTCTACGTCGCTCTCTTGGTAAAGCTGTACGTCGCGCTCTTGGTAAAGCTGTACGTCGCGCTCTTGGTAAAGCTGTACGTCGCGCTCTTGGTAAAGCTGTATGTCGCGCTCTTGGTAAAGCTCTACGTCGCGCTCTTGGTAAAGCTCTACGTCGCGCTCTTGGTAAAGCTCTACGTCGCGCTCTTGGTAAAGCTGTACGTCGCGCTCTTGGTAAAGCTCTACGTCGCGCTCTTGGTAAAGCTGTACGTCGCGCTCTTGGTAAAGCTGTACGTCGCGCTCTTGGTAAAGCTGTACGTCGCGCTCTTGGTAAAGCTGTACGTCGCGCTCTTGGTAAAGCTCTACGTCGCGCTCTTGGTAAAGCTGTACGTCGCGCTCTTGGTAAAGCTCTACGTAGAGCGAAACGTTATCAAAATAAAATCTTGTTTTACGCCTTTGTTTGTTGACTTAGTGTCTGAGAAAGATGTCTTGCTGAATCCACCCCAAAGGTGTTATTATTATCATTATTATTATTGTTATTATTATTATTATTATTATTATTATTATTATTATAATTATTATTATTATTATCATGATCGTCATAATTTTTATTAATCGTTATTATTATTATTGTCATTTTTCTTCTTATTATTATTATTATTTTCGCTATTTTTATCGTTATTATTATTATACTGATGTGAAAGCGCTAAACTCTTAGGGGTCATACAGCTTCTGGGAAAGGGAGGCAATCAGCTTAGATCCAGGCAAGGGAGAGGGAAGCTCCACTTCCTTGGATGAAGAGCCCTTCACCAGCCTCTAATCACCGTTGTCCTGCTGGCTGTGTGTGTGTAGTGTCCTACTTGTAGTTGCTGAGGTTCAAGTCACAGGCTCCCCCACTCCGCCTCTAAGCTGGACACACTCGCCCTCACTATTACCTCTTCCAGGTCATTCCAGTTTCTCAGCGCCCTGAAGAAACATTTCCTGACGTCTCGGTGGCTCATCTGCATCTATGATGTCTGACGGTGACGCTCTCTTGTCCCTGACGTGAAGCGGCAACTGTCAGTTTCCTCGCCGGTCACTGACGGACAGAGCACGTCAAGCACGTCAAGCACGTCAAGCACGTCAAGCACGTCAAGCACGTCAAGAAATTAGAGAAAGTGCAAAGGTTTCCCCTTAGTTCCAGAGCTAAAGGGAATGTCCTACGAAGAAAGGTTAAGGGAAATAGGCCTGACGACACTGGAGGACAGGAGGGTTAGGGGAGACATGATAACGACATACAAAATATTGCGAGGAATAGATAAGGTGAACAGAGACAGGATGTTTCAGAGATGGGACACAAAAACAAAGGGTTACAAGTGGAAGTTGAAGACTTGGATGAGTCAAAGGGATGTTAGGAAGTATTTCTTCAGTCACAGAGTTGTCAGGAAGTTGTATGATAAAGCTCATGGAACAGGGAGAGCGAAGACCTAGTAGCGATCAGTGAAGAGGCGGGGCCAGGAGCTGAGTCTCGACCCCGGCAACCACAAATAGGTGAGTACACATATCTGAGGTATGGAAGACAACAAATCTAGTCCAAATTTTTAAAAGAGGAGACAGACACGAAGCATTAAACTACAGAGCAGTGTCACTGACATGTATAGTATGCAAAGTCATGGAGAGGATTATCAGGAGAAAAGTGGTCTACCTAGAGTCTACCTGGAGGGTATTCCGGGGGTCAACGCCCCCGCGGCCCGGTCCACGACCAGGCCTCCCGGTGGATCAGGGCCTGATCAACCAGGCTGTTGCTGCTGGCCGAACATAGTCCAACATACGAACCACAGCCCGGCTGATCCGGCACCGACTTTAAGTATCTGTCCAGCTCCCTCTTGAAGGCAGCCAGGGGCCTATTGGTAATTACCCTTATGCTTGGTGGGCTGTTGAACAGTCTTGGGCCCCGGACACTTATGGTGTTTTCTCTTAGTGTACCAATGGCGCCCCTACTTTTCATTGGGGGTATTTTGCACCGCCTGCCCAGTCTTTTCCTTTCGTAGTGAGTGATTTCTGTGTGCAGATTCGGAACCATTCCTTCTAGGATTTTCCAAGTGTAGATTATGATATATCTCTCTCGCCTGCGTTCCAGCGAGTACAAGTCAAGTGCTTCCAAGCGTTCTCAGTAGTTGAGGTGTTTGATGGAACTTATATGTGCAGTAAAGGTTCTCTGTACACTCTTCAGATCTGCAATTTCACCTGCTTTGAATGGAGATGTTAATGTACAGCAGTATTCCAGCCTAGAGAGAACACCTATAGAGCACCTAGAAATGAATGAGCTTATAAATGATAACCAGCACGGATTCAGAGACGGGAAATCCTGTCACGAGTCTTCTAGAGTTCTATGACAAGGTGACAGCAGTAAGGCAAAAGAGAGAGAGAGAGAGAGAGAGGGCTGGGTAGACTGCGATTTCTTGAACTGTAAGAAGGCTTTTGACACAGTTCCACACAAGAGACTAGTGCAAAAGCTGGAGGACTAGGCAGGTAAAACAAGGAAGGCCCTGCAATGGATCAGAGAATACCTGACGGGAAGGCAGCAACGAGTCATGGTACGTGATGAGGTGTCAGAGCGGGCGCCTGTGACGAGCAGGGTTCCACAGGGGCCAGTCCTAGGACCAGTGCTTTTTCTGGTATATGTGACATGACGGAAGGAACAGACTCAGAAGTGTCCCTGTTTCCAGACGATGTGAAGTTAATGAGGAGAATTCAGTCGGAGGAGGATAAGGCAAGACTACAGAGGGATCTAGACAGGCTGCAGGCCTGGTCCAGCAGCTGGCTCTTGGAGTTCAACCCCACCAAGTGCAAAGTCATGAAGATTGGGGAAGGGCAAAGAAGGCCGCAGACAAGTACAATCTAGGGGGCCTATTACGAACACAGGTAATAGTGACCTGTGACCTGGTCGTAAAGGGTTGGAGCAAAACAAACTCAGCAGTAATATTGAACTTGTATTTTCCTTTACCAAATATATATAGCTATGTACACTATGTACAGGAGTTGAATATAAGTGTACCACGGTGACAAAGACAGGCAAAGCATTCCCTATGTTTATAATATGGGACGCTCTGTCCGGGAGCTGGTGCTGGAGCTGGTCTTAGCATCGTTCAGATAGCCTTGCACTCGCTTTCGTTATTGCGTGCCAGCCTTGCTATCGCTTTCGTTATTGCGTGCCAGCCTTGCTATCGCTTTCGTTATTGCGTGCCAGCCTTGCACTCGCTTTCGTTATTGCGTGCCAGCCTTGCTTCTGTGTGTGTGTGTCCTGCAAGTCATACTGTGCTATTGCTGCTTGTTGCGTGTATTGCAAACAGCGTGTTACGTTGGAGTTAATGCCACCTACACGGGTCAGGCGGTTAGTGTCTGACTATACTCTACAAAATCTACCCAAACTATCTCTGCAGCGTTGCTGGCGAATTGCTCGTTCTATTGGTATAGAATATCAACTGACTCTCACTGCTGCGCAGCTTCGTGACATTATTCGTACAAAGTTAAGGGTTGAAGCAACTATGGCGCACCAGACTGAGGTATCTCCCGCTACAGGAGCTGTTAATCGCAGATCTCCTCTTAGGCTCCTTCCTACTGTGGGAGGGGCAACACCAGAGCAACCAGATCAGTAGACTCGCATAGCAGCTGGTTGAGTACGGTACTTTCTTTCTCTGGCTTTTGCTTTGCCTGTCTTTGCCACCGTGGTACACTTATATTCAACTCATGTACATAGTGTACATATATATATATATATTTGGTGAAGGAAAATACAAGTTCAATATTACTGCTGACTTTGTTTTGCTTCAACCCATTACGACCAGGTCACAGGTCAACATTACCTGTGTTCGTAATAGGGCCAAACCTCACTCAAAGATCTTGGAGTGTGTATAATACCGAGCACATCTCCTGAGGCGCACATCAACCAAATAACTGCTGCAGCATATGGGCTACTAGCGAATCTAAGAATAACATTCCGACAACTCAGTAAGGAATCGTTCAGGACTGTACACCGTATACGTCAAGCCCATACTGGAGTATGCAGCACCAGTTTGGAACTCTCACCTAGCCAAGCAAGTCAGGAAACTAGAGAAAGTGCAAGGGTTTGCAACGAGACTAGTCCCGGAGCTAAGGGGCATGTCCTACCAGGAGAGGTTATGAGAACTCGACCTGACGACACTGGACGACAGGAGAGACAAGGGAGAAATGATAACGACATAAAATACTGAGAGGAATCGATAAGGTGGACAGAAACAGGATGTTCCTGAGATGGGACACAGCAACAAGGGGTCACAGTTGGAAGTGTAAGACTCAGAGGAGTCACAGGAATGTTAGAAAGTATTTCTTCAGTCACAGAGTTGTCAGGCAGTGGAATAGTCTGGAAAGTGAGGTAGTGGAGGCAGGAACCATACATAGCTTTAAGAAGAGGTATAATAAAGCTCATGGATCAGGGAGAGTGGACAAGTGGCGACCAGTGAAGAGGCGGGGCCAGGAGCTATGAATCGACCCCTGCAGCCACAATTAGGTGAGTACAATTAGTTTAATACACACACACACACACACACACGCACGCACGCAGTGTGTACTAGTGGAGACGCAATTTGCTGGCCGTGGCAGCAGCGGTCAGATTGGCTTGCTATGAAGTAGTGTTGGTAGTGGTCACGTAAGTAGTAGTAGTAGCAATTACGTAAGTAGTAGTAGTAGCAATTACGTAAGTAGTAGTAGTAGCAATTACGTAAGTAGTAGTAGTTGAAGAAGTTAGATAAGGAGCAGCAGTAGTAGTGGCAGTTACGTCAGCGTGGACGGGTCTTGTTCGTTAGGTTGTAATTTACTTGCTGTACATAAATGGTATATAATACCGACAAGATAAAGAATTAGACACATGTGCAACATCTGGGTGTCTTTATTGTAGACGTTTCGCCCTCCAGTGGCTTTATCAGTACAAGGACATAATGTGAAGAATTTTATACAAAAGACGAGGTTAACAGTTGGTGAAGAGCACCGCCAGTCTTGAAGACCTCGGTGCTCTTCACTAACTCCAAGCCAGAGGGACTGATTTCCTCGTGTTTTGTATATAATTCCTCACACTGACCTTGTATTGTATTTAAGATTAGTCGAGCCAGAGCTTCAATGAAGCTGCATCTCCCTGTATTTCGTACTATAGTGTTCGATATAACATAGATAATTCTGAACATCTTTCCGAGGCTCTTCTTCCTTTATGATCATTTGGTCTTCGCACCATTTCATAACATGTCCACGAGAGCTCCTGTACACAACGCTCGCG
Source organism: Cherax destructor (assembly GCA_009830355.1). Lineage (NCBI taxonomy): Eukaryota > Metazoa > Arthropoda > Malacostraca > Decapoda > Parastacidae > Cherax > Cherax destructor. Next base: position 36,550 of record WNWK01013017.1, on the reverse strand, counting down.
TTCATCATTTAGTTTCCACCACGTGCATATTTGTGTTCTGGTGTCCTAAGTAAGCCCCAGCGTAGCCTCCACATACGTCAGGTAAACTCCCGCATTGCATTATGTATTTTGTTCTGGTCTCTCATTGTTGAGATCCTGGATGATTACAGTAGAGGGAGTAGCGACGGTGATCTTCCCTCAGCTGAAACATTAGAGGTGTCTTGGGCTACAGTGGTGCTTGTCAGTACTAGGTACACTGTATGTTGCTTGTCAGTACTAGGTACACTGTATGTTGCTTGTCAGTACTAGGTACACTGTATGTTGCTTGCTAGTACTAGGTACAGTATATGTTGCTTGTCAGTACTAGGTACAGTATATGTTGCTTGTCAGTACTAGGTACAGTGTATGTTGTTTGCCAGTACTAGGTAGTGTATATTGCTTGCCAGTACTAGGTACAGTGTATGTTGCTTCCCAGTACTAGGTACAGTGTATGTTGCTTACTGGTACTAGGTACACTGTTGCTTCCCAGTACTTTTTACACTGTATGTTGATTGTCTTCTCTCTTCTAGCAGTGTTAGAAATTTAGAGTGCTTTCTTCTTGCAGTATTTGATAAAAGTATGTATGAAAGTGTACATGAAAAAGAATATTAGTAAATACTCGTTGTATGTATGAATATTATTCTTCGAGATCCTCCGTGCAACAAATCTTGATGTCTCTAAGGAAGAATCAGATTAGTACCCCATGCTTCGTTTTGGTGTCATGGCCGGAATTAAAATGAGTAACTTCTTGACGCACTGAGAGAGCCTTTCCTGCCATGAAATTTTCCCAAACATGTCGTCGTCTCCCGCAGGTACAAAACTCTTAGGATCTTCACCATTCCCAGAGTGAACATCAACACTCAGCACTAACTGATTCTATCTACTGGACAGACAGTGACTTCCATCACCCGTCTGCTATACAGCTAACATGGGCGTCGCACTCCCCGACACAAAGACTATTAAAGAATTCACCAGGGCATTCTGCCCCACCACGAACACCGTTACAGCGAGTACTTACACCATCCCATGTGGGGGATGCGATCTTGTATACGAAGGTGACATAGCCAAAGATTTGGGCATCTGTTTACAGGAACATAAATACGCCAGCAGAGTTCATTACACCAGGAATGCCTGCAGGAATCACCCTAACACTAGCACACTTATTATACCAAGCACACTTATTATACCAAGCACACTAATTATACCAAGCACACTTATTATACCAAGCACACTTATTATACCAAGAGAATGACAGACAGACGACTGTATCCAGAATCCGTAACAGTACATCTGACTGGCACCATCACTCGAAGCAAAGGAGCGTTATTACCACACAAACAATTTTGGAGCAACAGAAGAAGCTAGATAAATGGTTCAGAGAACCGATAAGTTGATAAATTAGACACATATGCAACACTTGGGTATCTATATTTTGGAAACGTTTCGCCACACAGTGGCTTCATCAGTCCTGTACAAAGAAGAATGGTGAAGATCAGGAGTTGGAGGTAATCAGTCCCTCAGTCTTGAGGGCTGTAATTAGTCCATCAATCTTTTCAAGGCTGATCATGAGGCTCTGATCCCTGGCCCAGACGTTCTCCAGCATCACCTGACCTCAAGCGCAGGGTTCTCGCTGAAAAACTAACACGGGTTTGGCGTCACAAATATAATAATGTAATACATAACTTTCACCAGACTTCACCTTCACCTGATCTTTCATGCATCTGACGTCACCTTTCATACACCAGACGTCACCTTCATACACCAGACGTCACCCTTCATACACCAGACGTCAACCTTCATACACCAGACGTCACCTTTCATACACCAGACGTCACCCTTCATACACCAGACGTCATCCTTCATACACCAGACGTCACCCTTAATACACCAGACGTCACCTTTCATACACCAGACGTCACCTTTCATACACCAGACGTCACCTTTCATACACCTGACGTCACCTTTCATACACCAGACGTCACCTTTCATACACCAGACGTAACCTTTCATACACCAGACGTCACCTTTCATACACCTGACGTCACCTTTCATACACCAGACGTCATCCTTCATACACCAGACGTCACCTTTCATACACCTGACGTCACCTTTCATACACCAGACGTCACCTTTCATACACCAGACGTCACCTTTCATACACCAGACGTCACCTTTCATACACCTGACGTCACCTTTCATACACCAGACGTCACCTTCATACACCAGACGTCACCTTTCATACACCAGACGTCACCTTTCATACACCTGACGTCACCTTTCATACACCAGACGTCACCTTTCATACACCAGACGTCACCTTTCATACACAAGACGTCACCCTTCATACACCAGACGTCATCCTTCATACACCAGACGTCATCCTTCATACGCCAGACGTCACCCTTAATACACCAGACGTCACCTTTCATACACCAGACGTCACCTTTCATACACCAGACGTCACCTTTCATACACGACGTCCCCTTTTCATACACCTGACGTCACCTTCATGCACCAGACGTCATCCCCATACACCAGTCGTCACCCTTCATACCCCTGACGTTACCTTCATACACCAGACGCTTCCATACACCAGACGTCACCTTTCATGCACTGACGTCTTTTCTTCGCACCTGAGTCATTCTTCATGAATTTGACGTCCCCTTTTTCATACACCGGGAGTCATCCTTTCATATACCTGACGTCACCTTCATAAAAGAGTCATCTCATACACCAGAGTCACTTTCCTACACTGACGTCATCTTTCAGAATTTGACGTCACCTTCATACACAGAGGTATATTTCATACCCCAGACGTCACCTTCACCCACAAGAGTCACCTTCATACAACAGACGTCATCCTTCATACACCAGACGCCTTTCATACACAGACGTCCCCCTTCATACACCAGACGTCATCCTTCATACACCTGACGTCACCCTTCATGCACCTGACGTCATCATTTATACACCTGACGTCACCTTCATACAAGACGTCATCTTCATAACCTGACGTCACCTTTTCATACCCAGAGTCATCTTCATACCCCAGACGTCACTCTTTCATACACCTGAGTCACCCTCATGACCTGACGTCATTTTTTCATACCAGACGTCACCCTCATACACCAGACGTCCCCTTTTTCATACACCTGACGTCATCCTTCATGCACCTGACGTCACCCTTTTTCATAAATTGGACGTCATCTTTCATACACCAGACGTCACCTTTCATCCACAAGACGTCACCCTTCATACACCAGACGTCATCCTTCATACACCAGACGTCACCTTTCATACACTAGAGTCATCCTTTACACCTGACGTCACCTTTTTTCAAACACCAGACATCATTTTTCATACCCCAGACATCCCCTTTAAATTTACACCTGACGTCATCCTCATGACCTGACGTCACCCTTCATACACCGACGTCATCCTTCATACACCAGAGTCATCTTTCATCCACAAGACGTCACTTAAACAAGACGTCATCGTTCATACACCTGACGTCCCCTTTCATACCCCAGACGTCCCCTTTATACACAGAGTCACTCTTCATACACAGACATCACCCCGTCATACACCAGAGTCGCTCATACACTGACGTCCCCTATACCCCAGACGTCACCTTTCATACATTTGACGTCATCCTTCATGACTGACGTCACCCTCATACACCAGACGTCACCTTCATACACCAGACGTCATCCTCATACACCAGACGTCCCCTTTCATACCCCAGACGTCACTTTCATACACCAGACGTCACCTTTCATACACCAGACGTCATCCTTCATACACCAGACGTCACTCTTTTCATACACCAGACGTCACCTTCATACACCAGACGTCCCTTTCATACACCAGACGTCACCTTTCATACACCAGACGTCATTTTCATACACCTGACGTCACCTTCATGCACCAGACGTCATCTTCATAACCGTCCGTCCCTCTTCATACACCTGACGTTATTTTCCATCACCAGACGTCACTCATACACAGACGTCACCTTTTCATGACCTGACGTTCATTCTTCTGCACCTGAGTCATTATGCATTTGAGTCCCCCTTCATACTTAGAGTATCCTATATATTTGATGTCACTCTTCATAACAGAGTCTTTCTTCATAACCCCAGAGTCATTTTTCTACACGGAGTCATCCTTCATGCATTGACGTCACCCTTCATACACCAGACGTCATCCTTCATACACAGACGTCACCTTTATCCACAGACGTCACCTCTTATACAACAGACGTCATCCTTCATACACAGACGTCATCTTTCATATACTAGACGTCACCTTATACACCAGAGTCATCCTTCATACACCAGACGTCACCCTTCATGCACCTGACGTCATCTTTATACACCTGACGTCACCCTTCATACACCAGACGTCATCCTTCATACACCTGACGTCACCCTTCATACACCAGACGTCATCCTTCATACACCAGACGTCACCTTTCATACACCTGACGTCGACTCATACACAGACGTCATCCTTCATCACCAGACGTCACTCTTCATACACCAGACGTCACCTTTCATACACCAGACGTCACTTTTCATACACCAGACGTCACCTTCATCACAGACGTCACCTTTCATACAAGACGTCACTCTTCATACACCAGACGTCACCTTTATACACCAGACGTCACTCTTTCATACACCTGACGTCATCCTTCATACACCAGACGTCATTTCATACACCGACGTCACCTTCATTCACCAGACGTCACTCTTCTTACTACCTGACGTCATCTTTCATAACCAGACGTCACCTTTCATACACCAGACGTCACTTTCATACACCTACGTCACCTTATAATTTCGAGTCACCTTATACAATGACGTCACCTTATACACCAGACGTCACCTTTCATACACCTAGATCGTCACTTCATACACCAGACGTCACTCTTTTCATACACCAGACGTCACTTTCATACACCAGACGTCACCTTTCATCACCTGACGTCATCTTTCATACATAGACGTCACCCTTCATACACTAGACGTCACCTTCATACAACTGACGTCACCTCATACACTAGACGTCACCTTCCATACACAGACGTCACCTTCATACACCTGACGTCATCCTTATACAATGACGTCACCTTTTCATACAAGAGTCACCTTTTCATACACCAGACGTCACTCATAACCAGACGTCACCTTTTCATACACCAGACGTCATCCTTCATACACCAGACGTCACCTTCATACACAGACGTCACCTTCTACACCAGACGTCACCTTCATACACCAGACGTCACCTTTCATACTGACGTCACCTCTTCATACCTGACGTCACCTTCATACACCAGACGTCATCCTTCATACACAGACGTCACCTTTTCATACATGACGTCACCTTCATACACCAGACGTCACTTTTCATACACCTAGACGTCACCTTTCATGCAATTTGACGTCTTTTCATGCCTCAACCGACGTCATCCTTCATCACTCTGACGTCACTTCATAACAGACGTCATCTCTTCTCATAACTGAGTCACATTCCTTCATACACAGAGTCATCTTCATACAAGAGTCACTTTCTCATACACTTGAGTCATCTCTTATGACTTGAGCACTCTTTTCATAACAGAGTCATTTTATACACTAGAGTCACCTTTCATCCACAAGACATCATTTTTTCATACACCAGACATCCCCTTTAATACACCTACGTCACCCCTCATGCACCTGAGTCACCCTTCATACACCAGACGTCATCCTCATACACCAGACTCTTTTCATCCACAAGACGTCACCTTCATACACCAGACGCTCGTTCATACACCTGACGTCCCCCTTTCATCACCAGACGTCCCCTTTTTCATACACCAGACGTCACCTTTCATAACCAGAATCACCCGTCATACAAGAGGGTCGCCCTTCATAAAGAGTCACCTTTATACCCAGAGTCACTTTCAAATGAGTCATTTCGCACCAGTCCCCCTTCATAACCAGAGTCACCTTTCATAACCAGAGTCATCCTCATACCCAGACGTCCCCTTTTTCATACCCAGACGTCCCCCTTCATACACCAGACGTCCCCTTTTCATACCCAAGACGTCATCTTCATACACCAGACATCCACAAGACGTCACCCTTCATACACCAGACGTCATCCTTCATACACCAGACGTCACCTTTCATACACCAGACGTCATCCTTCATACACCTGACGTCACCCTTCATACACCAGACGTCACCTTTCATACACCAGACGTCACCTTTCATACACCTGACGTCATCCTTCATGCACCTGACGTCACCCTTCATACACCAGACGTCACCCTTCATACACCAGACGTCATCCTTCATACACCAGACGTCACCTTTCATACACCAGACGTCACCCTTCATACACCAGACGTCACCCTTCATACACCAGACGTCATCCTTCATACACCAGACGTCACCTTTCATCCACAAGACGTCACCCTTCATACACCAGACGTCATCCTTCATACACCAGACGTCACCTTTCATACACCAGACGTCACCTTTCATACACCAGACGTCACCTTTCATACACCAGACGTCATCCTTCATACACCAGACGTCATCCTTCATACACCAGACGTCACCCTTCATACACCAGACGTCATCCTTCATACACCAGACGTCACCTTTCATTCACAAGACGTCACCCTTCATACACCTGACGTCATCCTTCATACACCAAACGTCACCTTTCATACACCAGACGTCACCTTTCATACACCTGACGTCATCCTTCATGCACCTGACGTCATCCTTCATATACCTGACGTCATCCTTCATACACCTGACATCATCCTTCATACACCTGACTTCATCCTTCATACACCTGACGTCATCCTTCATACACCTGACGTCACCCTTCATACACCAGACGTCATCCTTCATGCACCAGACGTCACCCTTCATACACCAGACGTCACCCTTCATACAGCAGACGTCATCCTTCATATACCTGACGTCATCCTTCATGCACCTGACGTCATCCTTCATACACCTGACGTCATCATTCATACACAAGACGTCTCTTCATGCATTGATGTCATCTTCATACACCTGACGTCATCCTTCATACCAGACGTCACCCTTCATACACCAGACGTCACCTTCATACACCAGACGTCACCTTCATACAGCAGACGTCATCCTTCATATACCTGACGTCATCCTTCATGCACCTGACGTCATCCTTCATACACCTGACGTCATCATTCATACACAAGACGTCATCCTTCATGCACTTGACGTCATCCTTCATACACCTGACGTCATCCTTCATACACCTGACGTCACCCTTCATACACCAGACGTCACCCTTCATACAGCAGACGTCATCCTTCATATACCTGACGTCATCCTTCATGCACCTGACGTCATCCTTCATACACCTGACGTCATCCTTCATACACAAGACGTCATCCTTCATGCACTTGACGTCATCCTTCATACACCTGACGTCATCCTTCATGCACATGAAGTTTCTACCTTTCAGCGTAGCTCGTGTGAGCAATTATGTGCATGTGGTTCACACTCATTAATCTGAATTCTTCCATGCATATAATTTTGGCAAGGTACAAGTAAAATAAATAGTTCACTTACTGATGGTAGTTGTACCTCGGAGACAAGTGGGACTTTAGGCACAGTGGGTCACAGCACTGCACCTCCTTCGAGGCCCACTCACTGCCAACCACACTCACTGCAAACCACACTCACTGCCAACCACACTCACTGCAAACCACACTCACTGCAAACCACACTCACTGCAAACCACACTCACTGCAAACCCCACTCACTGCCAACCACACTCACTGCCAACCACACTCACTGCAAACCCCACTCACTGCAAACCACACTCACTGCCAACCACACTCACTGCAAACCACACTCACTGCAAACCACACTCACTGCAAACCACACTCACTGCAAACCACACTCACTGCCAACCACACTCACTGCAAACCCCACTCACTGCAAACCACACTCACTGCCAACCACACTCACTGCAAACCCCACTCACTGCAAACCACACTCACTGCAAACCACACTCACTGCAAACCACACTCACTGCAAACCACACTCACTGCAAACCCCACTCACTGCAAACCACACTCACTGCAAACCACACTCACTGCAAACCCCACTCACTGCAAACCACACTCACTGCAAACCCCACTCACTGCAAACCACACTCACTGCAAAGCACACTCACTGCAAAGCACACTCACTGCAAAGCACAGTCACTGCAAACCACACTCACTGCAAACCCCACTCACTGCAAACCACACTCACTGCAAACCCCACTCACTGCAAACCACACTCACTGCAAAGCACACTCACTGCAAAGCACACTCACTGCAAACCACACTCACTGCAAACCACACTCACTGCAAAGCACACTCACTGCAAAGCACAGTCACTGCAAACCCCACTCACTGCAAACCACACTCACTGCAAACCACACTCACTGCAAAGCACACTCACTGCAAAGCACACTCACTGCAAAGCACACTCACTGCAAACCACACTCACTGCAAACCCCACTCACTGCAAACCACACTCACTGCAAACCCCACTCACTGCAAACCACACTCACTGCAAACCACACTCACTGCAAAGCACACTCACTGCAAAGCACACTCACTGCAAAGCACAGTCACTGCAAAGCACAGTCACTGCAAAGCACACTCACTGCAAAGCTCACTCACTGCAAAGCACAGTCACTGCAAAGCACACTCACTGCAAACCACACTCACTGCAAACCACACTCACTGCAAACCACACTCACTGCAAAGCACAGTCACTGCAAAGCTCACTCACTGCAAACCACACTCACTGCAAACCACACTCACTGCAAAGCACACTCACTGCAAAGCACACTCACTGCAAAGCACAGTCACTGCAAAGCACAGTCACTGCAAAGCACACTCACTGCAAACCACACTCACTGCAAAGCACACTCACTGCAAAGCTCACTCACTGCAAAGCACAGTCACTGCAAAGCACACTCACTGCAAAGCACACTCACTGCAAACCCCACTCACTGCCAACCCCACTCACTGCAAACCCCACTCACTGCCAACCACACTCACTGCAAAGCTCACTCACTGCAAAGCTCACTCACTGCAAAGCACAGTCACGCAAAGTTGGACCTATCAATAATTATGAATTAACGTTCAATAAAACCAGTAACTCTGGTAAATTAGGTGTGGACTGTATATGAAATGAATAATGACTCAGGGAACATTGTTGGGTCCACTATGTTTGCTACTATTATGTAACATTTTTATTTATTCACCAATTATATAAACATTGTGCGTAAAAGACTTAACATTTATCTTGTGGGTAGAACACCTCCTAACACCTTCCTTAACAATGCATAAGAGCAAGTTGACCAACCCCTGCAGACTATTGAGAGAGATGTATTTATTAGTTGATGTGCGGCCCAGGAGATTTGGTGTCCTCTTATTTTTCATTCCTACAGTCTTATTATAGCTGTTTTTTTACTATATTTATCCATATTTCATTGCGGAGGATGTTAAAAAAAATTCTCATTCTTGATTATAGCCGATAAATCCATTTTCGGTCTCGATGACGCCCGATTACACAATGCCATTTTACAACCAGTGATACATCGCCATATTGTGAGCGTCTCTCCTCGTGTATTCCTCCGCGACCACTGCGCCCCCCCCCTTCACTCGAAATTTCTAGGTCTATTAGTATCACAATTCTACACACATTATTAGCTATTTACATTTACATATTCCACATTTAGGAAAATTATAAAAAAAAAATCCACAGCTCCTGCTGAAGTACGGAATAGTGTGGAAGATAATGAGCTGAAAGTTCCCATGCTGCCTGTGGCTTGTGTGACGCGGCGCTGAAGTGACCACTGAAGTGCGTCAAGTAGTGCTGATGAAGTTAGTACAGTTGAATGAGATGAGTTGAAGATAATCAGCCCTAATCCTAGGAAGGGGGGGAGAGGGGTAAACACCTCCAATCCCTTGGATCAAGAGATCTTCCCCAGCATCAAGGCACCCTTCCTTCTCCTCCTCCTCCTCCTTCTCCTCGTCCTCCTCTTCCTCCTCCTCCTTCTCCTCGTCCTCGTCCTCCTCCTTTTCCTCTTCCTCCTTCGCCTCCTCTTCTTCCTCCCCTCTCCCTCCTCCTCCGCCTCCTCCTCCTCCTCCTCCGTGAAAGTATGGGTACTGATCTATTGTCCATGTATCGTGATCTATTGTCCATGTATCGTGATCTATTGTCTATGTATCGTGATCTATTGTCCATGTATCGTGATCTATTGTCCATGTATCGTGATCTATCCAGCATTTGTGTACTTGTCTCCCTACTTTCGTCTATCGCTGTATGGTTACCTGTCATGTCTATCTCTACTTCTGTCTTCATATTGATTTGAATCCATCGACTGACAGTCTATCGTTTTCTGTTGACAGGCTGACACTGAGCTATCATCTTGTGCTGACACTAAGCTATCATCTTGTATTGACAGGCTGACACTGAGCTATCGTCTTGTACTGACAGGCTGACATTGAGCTATCATCTTGTACTGATAGGCTGACACTGAACTATCATCTTGTATTGACAGGCTGACACTGAACTGTCATCTCGTACTGTCAGACTGACACTGAGCTATCATCTTGTTCTGTCTGACTGACACTGATTTATCAACTATTGACAGGCTGACACCGATCTATCGTCCTATACATATTAACAGGCTAACACCGATCTATCTTTCTATACATATTAACAGGCTAACACCGATCTATCTTTCTATACATATTGACAGGCTGACACCGATCTATCGTCCTATACATATTAACAGGCTAACACCGATCTATCTTTCTATACATATTAACAGGCTAACACCGATCTATCTTCCTATACATATTAACAGGCTAACACCGATCTATCTTCCTATACATATTAACAGGCTAACACCGATCTATCGTCCTATACATATTAACAGGCTAACACCGATCTATCTTCCTATACATATTAACAGGCTAACACCGATCTATCGTCCTATACATATTAACAGGCTAACACCGATCTATCTTTCTATACATATTAACAGGCTAACACCGATCTATCTTTCTATACATATTAACAGGCTAACACCGATCTATCTTCCTATACATATTAACAGGCTAACACCGATCTATCGTCCTATACATATTAACAGGCTAACACCGATCTATCTTTCTATACATATTAACAGGCTAACACCGATCTATCTTCCTATACATATTAACAGGCTAACACCGATCTATCTTCCTATACATATTAACAGGCTAACACCGATCTATCGTCCTATACATATTAACAGGCTAACACCGATCTATCTTCCTATACATATTAACAGGCTAACACCGATCTATCGTCCTATACATATTAACAGGCTAACACCGATCTATCGTCCTATACATATTAACAGGATAACACCGATCTATTGTCCTATACATATTAACAGGCTAACACCGATCTATCTTCCTATACATATTAACAGGCTAACACCGATCTATCGTCCTATACATATTAACAGGCTGACACCGATCTATCTTCCTATACATATTAACAGGCTGACACTGATCTATCGAGAAGACACTAAAACGTCAACCGATAATGACTGAAGCAACGTCAGCACATACTGAGAGAATCAGCATTAGAGATATTGCATGACATTACATGGCTGACTTCCTGAGAGTTTGGCTGACGTTGCCATGACAGCATCACCAACATGATCGTCACCACCACCATGACAGCCTCACCAACATGATCGTCACCACCACCATGACAGCCTCACTAGCACGATAACCTCGTCGTCATAGCAACATCTCTACGAGGACTACAACCCCAGTGACGACCTTTTCTACTCGTCAACCACCATGACAGTCACCACCATGACAGTCACCACCATGACAGCCACCACCATGACAGTTACCACCATGAGTCACCAACACGAGTCACCACCACGAGAGTCGCCACCATGACAGTCACCACCTTGGCAAACGCACTATGACAGTCACCACCATGACAGACGCCACCATGACAGTCACCACCTTGACAGTCACCACCATGAGAGTCACCACAACGAAAGTCGCCACCATGACAGTCACCACTATGACAGACGCCACTATGACAGTCACCACCATGACAGACGCCACCATGACAGTCGCCACCATGACAGACGCCACCATGACAGTCACCACCTTGACAGTCACCACAATGACAGATGCCATCATGACAGTCATCACCATGACAGTCGCCACCATGACAGTCACCACCACGAGAGTCGCCACCATGACAGTCACCACCACGAGAGTCGCCACCGTGACAGTCACCACCGTGACAGTCACCACCTTGGCAGACGCACTATGACAGTCACCACCATGACAGACGCCACCATGACAGTCACCACCTTGACAGTCACCACCATGACAAATGCCACCATGACAGTCATCACCATGAGTCTCCACCATGACAGTCACCACCATGACAGTCACCACCACGAGAGTCGCCACCATGACAGTTACCTTCATGACAGTCACTACCTTGGCAGACGCCACTATGACAGTCACCACCATGACAGACGCCACCATGACAGTCGCCACCATGACAGACGCCACCATGACAGTCACCACCATGACAGATGCCACCATGACAGTCACCACCATGACAGTCGCCACATTGACAGTCACCACCATGGCAGTCACCACCTTAACAGTCACCACCATGACAGTCAGCAGCACCATCTGGCGGCCATGTTTATGCCACAAATTCCATTTAAGTTAGTAAAAGCGTCCCGAGGAACCCGTCCGGTCATTTATGGCACCAAATACGTTCATTGCTCCAACCCTCCCAGAGGTCCGCCTGGCCCTATCGCACCTGGGCCCTCATGGCCCCTCTTCAAGAGGGCCTCCACAGGGGACTTTCACCCTAGTGGCTGCCCGTGGGATAGCCCTGTCTTGCCCTAGACCCTTCATTAGGTCCCAGCTCTGCCGAGTCCTCTTCAGCAAGGTCCACAAATTGAAGGTTGAGGATAAGAGAGTGCTATGTGGCGAATTCCTGGAATTCCTTCAGGAAGACTTGACTAGTGAGACCAGAACTCATGAGACGGGTTACCTGGCTTGTTTATCCCTGCCTTGAAGGCTTCGTAGGTTCTAGAGATGTGGCAATGAGGGCAATGAATCAGTTCTCATGCATGACACTTAGGACACAGCGGGGTGTGGGGGGAGATGAGTGAGAAGGCTGTGGCAGGTGTGGTGGGGATGCTGGAGGCAGGTGTGGTGGGGATGCTGGAGGTAGGTGTGGTGGGGATGCTGGAGGCAGGTGTGGTGGGGTTGCTGGAGGCAGGTGTGGTGGGGATGCTGGAGGCAAGTGTGGTGGCGATACTGGAGGTAGGTGTGGTGGAGATACTAGAGGTAGGTGTGGTAGGGGGTGCTGGAGACAGGTGTGATGGGGATGCTGGAGGTAAGTGTGGTAGGGGGTGCTGGAGACAGGTGTGATGGGGATGCTGGAGGTAGGTGTCTCCAACACACCTATCTTGAAGTAGGCGTGTGGAGTTTTTTCCTCTCGAATCAAGGCATAAATACTCATGTGATGCTTTGATTGTCAAGTCTGTGTTTGGGTGGGACTTCTCAGGACTGTGTTGGGTGGGACTTCTCAGGACTGTGTTGGGTGGGACTTCTCAGGACTGTGTTGGGTGGGACTTCTCAGGACTGTGTTGGGTGGGACTTCTCAGGACTGTGTTGGGTGGGACTTCTCAGGACTGTGTTGGGTGGGACTTCTCAGGACTGTGTTGGGTGGGACTTCTCAGGACTGTGTTGGGTGGGACTTCTCAGGACTGTGTTGGGTGGGACTTCTCAGGACTGTGATGGGTGGGACTTCTCAGGACTGTGTTGGGTGGGACTTCTCAGGACTGTGTTGGGTGGGACTTCTCAGGACTGTGTTGGGTGGGACTTCTCAGGACTGTGTTGGGTGGGACTTCTCAGGACTGTGTTGGGTGGGACTTCTCAGGACTGTGTTGGGTGGGACTACTCAGGACTGTGTTGGGTGGGACTTCTCAGGACTATGTTGGGTGGGACTTCTCAGGACTGTGTTGGGTGGTACACAAGAAGTAGCTCATGGTTGAGTGATGTCATATTTAGCACCAAAATCGAAATTGTTTTATCCTTTCCACAGCATGACTACGTTCAAGTTGACCCTACGTGTACTCTCAACACACTCCCTTCAACACATTCTAACGAACTTCAACACATTATAATACACTTCACCACACTCTAACATGCTCACTTCATTACGCTAACACTTCCATCAACACTAAGAAATACACTTCAACATACAGTATCACAAATACACACTAATTCATATTCTAAGAATCCTTCAAAAGAAAGGACTCTGGTGATATAAGAAATGTCCTGAGTGACTCGAACTGGAGAAGAAAACTGAAAGATAAACGTCACAGATGATGGATGGCCTTATTACGAAGGACTAAGAAGCTAAAGTAAGATATATACGAAACACGGGGAGAAGAAACCTGAAACAAAAATTGGTTGAAGGAGGACCAAAGTAACAGAGCAAAGAAAAACTATCGAGCCAGGTTGAGGTCATAAAGGAGGGCCATAAGCAGGAGAGTAAGAAATGATTTCACAAGAGTAATAATGAAAGTTGAGAATGACAATATCAAAGGTGAAAACGGATTAGAAATTAATACACAGCTATTACCAAGAGTTGCTAAAATAGGTCCACAATGTGGGTATTATCTGGGAAGCACGATAAGTGCTGGGTAGCACCTGTAGTGTTCCATCTGCACCTGTAGTGCTACCCAGAGTTGAAAAAATATGTTCGCATAAAAAGGAAGATGACTGTGGAAGATCAAGTGTACCTAAGGAATACTCATGAAAGATGACGGGCAAGTGTGAGAGGAACTTAACAGAAATTTCAGGGACGTTTTTTTCTATAAGATAGAGAGAGGTGTATGATAACGTAGAGACTAAGTCAAGTGAGGGAAAATCTGGCACTTGAGATATTACACAGGAGGTGAGGAAGTTATTACAGGAGCAGAAGACAACAACAGCCATGAGACCTGTCAATGTATCCCCAGGTTACTTAAAGAATGGGCAGAACTATTGTGTAAGTATATTTTCAACATTTGATTCACAGCCGAAGGTTCGATTCCCAGGTGGGACAAGATGCATGCTACCCCTACTCACCTATTAATAAATAGGTACCTACTTCTTAGAGGATTCTTGAAGGAAACATCTTGGAAGGAATGAGTATAATGTAAGGTAGATAGGATTAGACTTTGAACTGAGCTGAGACTGGATTACAACTTTGAAAAAGAAAAAGAAACAGGTGATGTGCAAACTTGTAGAACTTCGTCACGTCATTGTGTAAAAACTTGAAAATTGTTAATGTGTTGCCAATATTCCAGCAAGAAGCTAGAGAGGAACCACTGAACTGCAGCTTAATATTTCTGACGTATCAAGCCAGAAACTCTGGAGACGATTGTTAGAAAGAGTGATGGAATGCTGAGAGAGGAAGGAATTCATCAGAGAAAATCATCATAGTTTCAGGGCTGGCAAGTCTTATCTCACTAACACGATGGAAATCTATAACTGTCAGATAAATAATATAAAAAAGAAGGATGGACAGACGTAATATTTCTTGATGATAAGTGTCTTACACAGTTCTCCACAACAGATTGTTACAGAAACTGGAATATCAGACATAGAAAACAAGAAATATTCTCCAGTGGGTTCAAGACTACATAAAAGATAGCAAAAGTGATTGTAGGAGAGGAAGGTAGAGGATGAGTGAGGGTAACAAGCATGATATCCAGTAATGGAACTACTGTTGTTTCTGATATGTGTGAATGATCTGCCATAGGGAAGAGTTATGTGTGTCGTCAGCACATATTGCAAAACTGATTTATTTACGCTTACTAGTAGAGATCAGTTCTAGGAGAAATTAGATTGCAGGACTGATCGAACAGATGGATGCTAGAGTTTGATCTGGAAAAAGTGCAAGATCCTGAAGATCGATGGAGAGAAGAGAAGTGATTACAATATGGTAGAAGAAATCCTACAAGAAATCATTTAAGGAAAAGAATTTGTCGCCGAAGTTGAATATAAAGTGGATAACCTAAGCATAGCGAACCTCAGAACAACCTACAGGAACCTTAATAAAAAAGACTTTCGGACCTTATACACGAGCAGTCATGGAGTAAGAGGCACTGGTATGGAAACCTTACTTAATAAAGCACGTAGAGAAGACTGAAAAGGTTGAGAGATTTGCAACAAGAATGATCCCGGAACTGAGGTGGATGAGTTTAAGAGAGGAGAACTAGAGGAGACATGACTACGATGTATAAGATACTATGGGGACTGAACACAGTATAAAAATACAATACCGTGGTTGGACCAATTCACGTTTCGTTGCGTCCTGGATCATTATCAAGTCACGACTGCCAGTTATGATTAGAAAATGCTGGAAAGATAAACACATAAGCAGTATAATGATACACGAGGGACCGAAACGACGTCTTAAGTTTCCTTTCTTAAGTGACTTATATATAAGACATAGTATTTAAAACACTGAGATGTAAACAATAACCTATAAATGACAGGAATGTTAAATAATATTTCTTCACTGTTGAAAATGCTTTAAAATATTGACAAGTTGAAGATTATTACACATGAGCAACACTTGGGTATCCATGGAGCTGAACTCTTCTCCAGGGACTGATCACCTAAAATACATTTTCTCCAAGGTTTATGGACTGATTATATCATCTTTATTTCATTACTACTCCTGCCTGTGTATTTGACTGAAGAAGACTACTGTGTAGGCGAAACGTTTCAACAATAAAGATACCCACCTGTTGTACATGTGTCTTAATCTTCAATATTTCTTCAGTCTAAGGATGGTACAGAAGTGAAATGAAATCTATGAGAAAATGGCGGAGGAAAGCACCATACACTGCTTCAATTCAAGGTATAACAAGGCCCAGGAGGACAGGACTTGGAAATTCCAGTCAGTGTAGCTCTAGAGAACCCCCTGGGATTAGAACCCCGCTAACACAAGTAGGTGAGCTCCTTGAAACACATTCACTTCAACACACACACAAAACATTCACTTCAACACACACACAAAACATTCACTTTAACACACACACAAAACATTCACTTCAACACACACACAAAACATTCACTTCAACACACACAAAACATTCACTTCAACACACACACAAAACATTCACTTCAACACACACAAAACATTCACTTCAACACACACACAAAACATTCACTTTAACACACACACAAAACATTCACTTCAACACACACACAAAACATTCACTTCAACACACACACAAAACATTCACTTCAACACACACACAAAACATTCACTTCAACACACACAAAACATTCACTTCAACACACACACAAAACATTCACTTTAACACACACACAAAACATTCACTTCAACACACACACAAAACATTCACCTCAACATACACACAAAACATTCACTTCAACACACACACAAAACATTCACTTCAACACACACACAAAACATTCACTTCAACACACACACAAAACATTCACTTCAACACACACACAAAACATTCACTTCAACACACACACAAAACATTCACTTTAACACACACACAAAACATTCACTTCAACACACACAAAACATTCACTTCAACACACACACAAAACATTCACTTTAACACACACACAAAACATTCACTTCAACACACACACAAAACATTAACTTCAACACACACACAAAACATTCACTTCAACACACACACAAAACATTCACTTCAACACACACAAAACATTCACTTCAACACACACACAAAACATTCACTTTAACACACACACAAAACATTCACTTCAACACACACACAAAACATTCACCTCAACATACACACAAAACATTCACTTCAACACACACACAAAACATTCACTTCAACACACACACAAAACATTCACTTCAACACACACACAAAACATTCACTTCAACACACACACAAAACATTCACTTCAACACACACACAAAACATTCACTTCAACACACACACAAAACATTCACTTCAACACACACACAAAACATTCACTTTAACACACACACAAAACATTCACTTCAACACACACAAAACATTCACTTCAACACACACACAAAACATTCACTTCAACACACACACAAAACATTCACTTCAACACACACACAAAACATTCACTTCAACACACACACAAAACATTTACTTCAACACACACACAAAACATTCACTTTAACACACACACAAAACATTCACTTCAACACACACACAAAACATTCACTTCAACACACACATAAAACATTCACTTCAACACACACACAAAACATTCACTTCAACACACACACAAAACATTCACTTCAACACACACACAAAACATTCACTTCAACACACACACAAAACATTCACTTCAACACACACACAAAACATTCACTTCAACACACAAAACATTCACTTCAACACACACACAAAACATTCACTTCAACACACACACAAAACATTCACTTCAACACACACATAAAACATTCACTTCAACACACACACAAAACATTCACTTCAACACACACAAAACATTCACTTCAACACACACACAAAACATTCACTTCAACACACACACAAAACATTCACTTCAACACACACACAAAACATTCACTTTAACACACACACAAAACATTCACTTCAACACACACAAAACATTCACTTCAACACACACACAAAACATTCACTTCAACACACACACAAAACATTCACTTCAACACACACACAAAACATTCACTTCAACACACACACAAAACATTCACTTCAACACACACACAAAACATTCACTTCAACACACACATAAAACATTCACTTCAACACACACACAAAACATTCACTTCAACACACACACAAAACATTCACTTCAACACACACACAAAACATTCACTTCAACACACACACAAAACATTCACTTCAACACACACACAAAACATTTACTTCAACACACACACAAAACATTCACTTCAACATACACACAAAACATTCACTTCAACACACACACAAAACATTCACTTCAACACACACACAAAACATTCACTTCAACACATTATATTACTAGCTACAATACAACCTAAAACACTTTTTTTTTACAGCATCTTAATTCATTCACTTCAACAGACTCTAATGCACACTCTTCAACACGCTCTCACTTCAACACACTTCAAGAGCGCGCCACACCCTGCACATACGGGGGCAACACACCTCAGGTCTGTACATAAGATATTTGAGAGAAAACGTGTTTCAGAATATATTATCTCTCTCTGTTGGCTCCCGGCCGTTCACAGCATCCAGTAGATGCAACGATCACAGGCCAGGGAGATGAATCTCAGAGATATCATTCACAGCATCCAGCAGATACACTGATCACAGGCCAGGGAGATAAATCTCAGAGATATTCACAGCATCCAGTAGATACAACGATCACAGGCCAGGGAGATGAATCTCAGAGATATCATTCACAGCATCCAGTAGATGCAACGATCACAGGCCAGGGAGATGAATCTCAGAGATATCATTCACAGCATCCAGCAGATACACTGATCACAGGCCAGGGAGATAAATCTCAGAGATATCATTCACAGCATCCAGCAGATACAACGATCACAGGCCAGGGAGATGAATCTCAGAGATATCATTCACAGCATCCAGCAGATACAACGATCACAGGCCAGGGAGATGAATCTCAGAGATATCATTCACAGCATCCAGCAGATACACTGATCACAGGCCAGGGAGATAAATCTCAGAGATATCATTCACAGCATCCAGCAGATACAACGATCACAGACCAGGGAGATGAATCTAAAACTTTGATCATAGGGCACCTGTGGATAAAGACACTTACGTACACTTGAAAATATTTATTAGAGGAAACGTTTCGCCACGAGTGGCTTCTTCAGTCCTAATACTCGGGACTAAAGAAGCCACTCGTGGCGAAACGTTTCCTATAATAAATGTCCTGAACCGTACGCAAGTGTCTTTTTCCACATCTTGTCGGTACCACCAGTCCATTTTCCCACAGGGCTCCAGCACACACATGACTATCGTTCCAAGAATCTTGTCCTAGTTATGGTACACAAGCGTTGAAAATTTCAAGCAGATCAGATGATGCGTTCTCGTGTTACAAGTGAAATAAAAATAAAAAAAAATGGAAGAACGAAAACTATAAGAAAGAAAATCAGGCAATCACTTAAAGGAAGACACATGCGGTAATTGGGACATATATTAAGAAGACATTTCACCCATCATGAGTTTTAATCAACATAATCTGATGCAGAGAATAGAAAGCAGAGTATAATTAGTAGGTCAGGTCAGGTGTTGCACGGGCTAAGCAAGGTGGTGGGTGTGTTCGGCCGAGGTTGCAAGTGTTGGGCAAGTATTTCCAAGCTCATAAAACTGCTTGTGTTTTGAGTGATGGTGTTGGTTGTAGCCACGAGAGCCGCTTCTTAACAACGTCTGCGATGTAGGTGTGATTCTTCGATGACAAGCCTGGCATTTGTTTTAAGTCCTCGAGATGTTCTAATGCATGCTGCAGGCAGTGTTTAAGTCGTCCCTTTGGCAAGCATACCCGTGTTCACTGACGCGTTGTTTGAGGCTCCTTGATGTTTCTTTTATGTATCGCAGGTTTACCACGGGATGGTGTCAATAATAACGTAAGATTTACCTTTGCGCGTTCCTTTTTGTTAAAAAGTTCTACTAACAAATGCAAGGTTATTAATAATGCAAAAGGAAAAAGAAAACTGAAAAGAGAATACAGACTCGTTGGGACGGCCATGGTACCTATTACGAACACAGGTAAAGAATGGCCTGTGAGACCTGGTCGTAATGGGAATTGAAGCAAACAAACTCAGCAGTAGACTATAATGTATATTTTGCCTTCACCCACTATATACAGATATTTACACTATGTACAGATAGAATAATAAGTGTACACCACGGTGACAGATGGCAAAGCAGAAGCCAGAGTGCACCGTACTCAACCAGCAGCTAGGCAAGTCTGCCAGTGCTTACCACAAGTGAACCACGTTTCTTCAGCTTTGACGGGCTTGCCTGTGATTGGTCAGTGATCCAAGGTACTGATTTAACGACGGGTACCCTATTGATCGTTAAACCCTTAGCACCCAGTTCACTGATTGGGAGGCAGCCTATATGGTAGTGTGACATACGCTGAATAAATTGTAACATACTCTTAGCATGCCACAGTACCGAACATTGGAGTATCACCAGACGCGCATATCAACCAAATAACTTCTGCAGCGTGCTGGAGATTCACTGTCATGAGTATCAGTAAAATCATTTACGACAATAGTATAGAGGACCATCTTGGAGTGCGCAGCTTGGAACAAACACCCGACAGAGCATTCCAAGAAACTAGTGAAAATAAAGAGGTTTGCAACGAGCCTCAACTCAGAGCTAAGAATGAATGAAGAACAGTGACTAGAAGAACTGGACCTGACGACATTCATAACACTCAGAGTACATGACAGGGTAGACAGGGAACGACTGTTAGATGAGCCACGGAGATGTCAGGAAATATTTCTTCAGTTTCAGGGTGTTCAAGAAACAGAATAAACGGCACGAAGAAAATGTTTGTGCAGTTTCCATAAATAATTTTAAATACAGGAATGAAGGACCGACGAGGCTAGAAGGTAGTAAGCCTAACCACTACTATTTAAGAGCCGAGGCCAGGAGCTGAGACTCGATCCTCTCAACTGCAAGTTTGTGATTGTTTCACAATGAGACAAGCGTGGGACTAGAATGAGACAGGTGCGAGACAAGTGTGTGTGATAGGTGTAGGACAAGTGTGTGACAGGTGTAGGACAAGTGTGTGTGATAGGTGTAGGACAAGTGTGTGACAGGTGTAGGACAAGTGTGTGTGATAGGTGTAGGACAAGTGTGTGACAGGTGTAGGACAAGTGTGTGACAGGTGTAGGACAAGTGTGTGACAGGTGTAGGACAAGTGTGTGACAGGTGTAGGACAAGTGTGTGACAGGTGTAGGACAAGTGTGTGACAGGTGTAGGACAAGTGTGTGACAGGTGTAGGACAAGTGTGTGACAGGTGTAGGACAATTGTGTGACAGGTGTAGGACAAGTGTGTGACAGGTGTAGGACAAGTGTTTCTAGTTGGTTGTTGCCACTTGGCTTTATCAGCACCATTTGATGGCTTTCCATCACCACCTATCACTACTCCACCTACCCTGACTCCCCCCCCCCCACCTACCACACACTCACCTGCCACTCCTCACAGTCACCTGACAGGCCCAATCGCCCCACTCGTCCGTCCGCCAGTCACTTACCCACTCTTACACCCACCCACCCACGTATATGCCCATCCACCTACCCGCCCACCCGCCAGCTACCAACCCACTCTCCAGCTACCTACCAACCCACCCACCCACCCGCCAATTAGCATCCGTAAGTAGCTTAATGGAATATTCATCTTATGTGAGCGTTGCAGACGCCCTGGTCATGACAGGCCGACCTTGTCGCACCCGTCACTCTTCTTCTTCTTGATACTTTGTTGTTGTTTTGTTGATATTTTGTTGTTGTTGTCTTTTCAGTTTTGTTGTTGTTGTCTTTTCAGTTTTGTTGTTGTTGTTTTTTCAGTTTTGTTGTTTTGTCATTTTTTGTTATTTTTTTTCGTTAGTGGTGAGGTTTGATGATGGGTAAGTAGGTCTTAACCCTCTTCCGCAAATTAGGGATCAGAAACTCTCCATACAGCTGGAGTTATGAATGAGACACTTGTGATGCAATATTTGGGTATCTTTATTCAGGAAATGTTTCACCAGCCAATGGTTTCTTCAGTCCAAGACTGATGGACTGAACACATCGACACCAGACTGAGGGACTGATTACCTCAAAACCTTCCTAGTCTTCCACCGTTCTTCTCTGTATTTCTAAGATTTGACAGTCTTGTCTATGTCTCTGAAATTATTCGGTTGATGTGCGTCTCTGGTGATATGCTCGGTATTATGTCTTCTCCTAAATCCTTCTCTTTGTGGCCTTCAGCCATTTCTTCCTAGTTGGACAAAGTTTTGCACTTGCTAGAGATGAACTGCAGGAGCCAAATGTCTGACGACTCCCGCAGCCTCTCCAGGTACCTCTGGAGTCTATCACTGTCTACTCCCGTTTGTATTCCCCTCAGCATCTTTAGATCATCGGTAAACAATGATATATATGATTCGCTTAATTATGGCATGTGATTTACATGTATCAGAAGCAGCAGCGGTCCTAGTTTACTGATCCCTGCCACATCCTTGTCACCACTTACACTCAGCCATCCCTGCCACATCCTTGTCACCACTTACACTCAGTCATCCCTGCCACATCCTTGTCACCACTTACACTCAGTCATCCCTGCCACATCCTTGTCACCACTTACACTCAGTCATCCCTGCCACATCCTTGTCACCACTTACACTCAGCCATCCCTGCCACATCCTTGTCACCACTTACACTCAGTCATCCCTGCCACATCCTTGTCACCACTTACACTCAGTCATCCCTGCCACATCCTTGTCACCACTTACACTCAGTCATCCCTGCCACATCCTTGTCACCACTTACAGTCATCCCTGCCACATCCTTGCCACCACTTACACTCAGTCATCCCTGCCACATCCTTGTCACCACTTACACTCAGTCATCCCTGCCACATCCTTGTCACCACTTACAGTCATCCCTGCCACATCCTTGTCACCACTTACAGTCATCCCTGCCACATCCTTGCCACCACTTACACTCAGTCATCCCTGCCACATCCTTGCCACCACTTACACTCAGTCATCCCTGCCACATCCTTGCCACCACTTACACTCAGTCATCCCTGCCACATCCTTGCCACCACTTACACTCAGTCAGTTCTCTAGTCAGCACACTCTGCCTTCTTTCTCTTAGGTAATTCTCAATTCACTGTTGTGTAGTTGCTGTTGTCTAATCATAGATTAGTTTATGATGTGGTTACAACACTAACGGCTTCCTGCACTCATGGAATATATAATTCATCCAACAGGTTCGTGAGACAAGTTATTTTGCTACTTAAACAGAATGGCTAAAGATAATTGGAAAGAAGGGTGTCCCACCCTTCTTTCTAATCATCTTTCCCAGGTAGCTTAGACCTGAAGAGTCTGCAGGTCATGGATACCAACCTGCAGTGTAGAACAACCTGTTTGTTACTCTTGTTGTTAAGCCCTGTTAAGCGCTAAATCCATGTGGGTCATTCAGTGCAAGACGTGGTGGAGGCTTGATCCTCCGTCTGTTGAGCGCCAGGCAGACGCGCTTCCTATTTGTACTCACATATATGTTACTCTTCTTGAAGATCCTTGCTACTGTTCCCCTTTTCAAGCTGGTTAGTAGCTGTCCTCTTCTAATGGCATGTCATCTTCTTCCTGAAGACCACTCATTTCCTCAGACATCGCTCAGTATCCACTGTGATGGATCGTCCACTTCTATGGCTTTTGTTATGTCTAAAACCCTGTTAGCTGGTGCTGACAATTTGAGGAAATGACATGTGTCAGTGAAGAAGGTCCCATGACCGAATTTTTTCCTGATAAATATCTTAAGTGTTTTGCCCATGTGTCATTTCGTTATGTCTGTTTCGCCCTCGTTGTGGTGATAGCAGGTGTTTGGTGACTGCGTAAACAAGCTGAACAGCGTGTACAAAGACACGTAATGTAGGGCAATACCTCATATAAGGTGAATTTTCGCTCAAGAATAAGCTTTATCAAGACTTGACAAAGCTCAATGCTGAGCTAAACGTCGCCTACAACAGTCTCGCTCTATATTACGTTGATAAATTAGACATTTGCAATATTTGGGTATCTTTATTTTGCAAACGTTTCGCCATCCAGTGGTTTTATTATTAAACTACAGCGAACATAAAGGGAAGACTGTAGAACAGGAGGTAATCAGTCTCCCAGCCTCGAGGAATTACATAAAAACAACAGAAGATAATTATCAATCCCTCAGTCTAGGAGCAAGTGTTGTGCACCGTAAACTTGATGATTCTGAAGCACAAGGTAGGTAGGTACTATAAGGTTCGTCAGGAAACAGGACAAGTGTTTCCTGACGCGGGTTTTAGTCATATG
Source organism: Cherax destructor (assembly GCA_009830355.1). NCBI lineage: Eukaryota > Metazoa > Arthropoda > Malacostraca > Decapoda > Parastacidae > Cherax > Cherax destructor. Next base: position 11,300 of record WNWK01013017.1, on the reverse strand, counting down.
ATGACCCACAGCCGGAGCTTTTGGCCATCTGACCGAGGCCTTCCTCTGGCTTACCGGACCACATCTTAAAAATCATGGTTATGATTATAACCATTGCGTTCCCCAGGCAGGAAGCTGGGCTCTTATATACTGGAGTCAGAGGAGGTGCAGCAGTTGAAGGCCTTGTCACCGGTGGGCAGAACCCACCAATGGAAGTAGATCACGTACAAGAGTCAGGGCAGAGGTTAGCAAGGAGGTTGTGGGGGATGTCCTCTGTACCAACAATGTTGCTGTGTCTGACAAATAATGTCTGTTGCTGTGTCCCATATCTGGAACATCCTGTCCCTATCCACCTTGTCAATTCCTCTCAGTATTTTATATGTCGTTATCATATCCCCCCTCTCTCTCCTGTCCTCCAGTGTCGTCAGGTCGATTTCCCTTAACCTCTCCTCGTTGGACATTTCCCTTAGGTACGGGACCAGTCTTGTTACAAACCTTTGCACTTTCTCTAATTTCCTTACGTGCTTGGCTAGGTGTAGATTCCAAACTGGTCCTGCATACTCCAATATAGGCCTAACGTACACGGTGTACATGGTCCTGAACGATACCTTATTGAGATGTCAGAATGCTATTCTTAGGTTTGCTAGTCGCCCGTATGCTGCAGCAGTTATTTGGTTGATGTGCGCCTCAGGAGATGTGCCCGGTGTTATACTCACCCCAAGATCCTTTTCCTTGAGTGAGGTTTGTAGTCTCTGGCCTCCTAGACTGTTCTCCGTCTGCAGTCTTCTTTGCCATTCTCCAATCTTCATGACTTTGCACTTGGGGGGTTGAACTCCAGGAGCTAGTTTCTGGACCAGGCCTGCAGCCTGTCCAGATCCCTTTTTAGTTCTTTCTGGTCTTCGTCCGATTGAATTCTTCTCATCAACTTCACATCATCTGCAAACAAAGACACTTCTGAGTCTAACCCTTCCGTCATGTCGTTCTCATATATCAGAAACAGCACCGGTCCTAGGACTGACCCCTGTGGAACCAAGCTCGTCACAGGCGCCCACTCTGACACCTCGTCACGTACCATGATTCGCTGTAGTCTTTCCGAGAGGTATTTCCTGATCCATTGCAGTGCCTTCCCTGTTATCCCTCCCTTGTCCTCTAGCTTTTATAATAATCTCTTGTGTGGAACTGTGTCAAACGCCTTCTTACAGTCCAAGAAAACGCAATCTACTCACCCCTTTCTCTCTTGTCTTACTGCTGTCATCCTGTCATAGAACTCCAGTAGGTTTCAAACACAGGATTTCCGGTCCCTGAAACAGTGCTGGTAGTCGTTGATAAGCTCATTCGTTGCTAGGTGTTCCACCACTCTTCTCTTGATAATCATCTCCATGACTTTGCATACCATACATGTCAGTGACACTGGTCTGTAATTTAATGCTTCGTGTCTCTCTCCTTTTTTAAAAATTGCTATTTTCCATACCTCAGGTAGTCGGCCTGTTTCGATAGATGTGTTGAAGATTGTTTTTAGTGGTACATATAGCGCCTCTACTCCCTCTCTCAGGACCCTTGGAGAGATGTTATCCGGCCCCATCGCCTTTAAGGTATCAAGCTCGCTTAGCAGCCTCTTCATTTTTTCCTCGGTTGTATGTATTGTGTCCAACACTTGATGGTGTACCCCACCTCTCCAACTTTCTGGAGTCCCTTCTGTTTCCTGTAGTAAATAAAATTAATTAAGCCTCTCAGGCTCATGCTGTCTCTGCAGACATTCCTAATAGCCCCTTAACGAGCAATATGTTTGTTCTCACAGCTTGTAACCGAGAGTTGTCACTGTGCTGCGGAATGAGAAGTTCAGTTTCAGTCCTTATAGATATGTGCATTACTTATTAATGTAGCCGAGCGGTCAGGCACTAGTAATCCTGTCACTCCTGTCTGTGTTCCACTACAACTTCAGGCATGGAAGATAGTGTCCAGTTGCCTCAGGTGTCTGAGGAACCTCAGACTACCTTGAGTGCTGAGCCTATCCTTGCAATGTCGCTAGTTTAAGTAGTAGTTCCTCCTCAGGGACGCCTTGTGAAGATAATATCCTGGTTGACAGTAATCCTTGTAAAGTTAGGAGCTGTATGTCGAGTAATTATTGCATGTACGATCTGTTTCTGCCATGCTAGTATTTCATGTTATAGCTACCTATTTCAACTGGGGAGAGTCCAATCCACTCCACCGAGCCTGTTCTTTCCTTCAGTAAGAAAGTACTCCTACGTCCCTAGTAACAGATAATGGAGGTGAATTCTGTAATGAGATTCTTGAAAATTTGTGTACTTTGTACAAGATCTCTAAATCGACCATTGTTCCTCACCATCCTGCCAGTAATGGTTTAGCGGAAAGAACTAATAAGAAAGTACTTGACGTCTTGAGAGCCACTATCAATCCCAATAGTGCAACCTGGGATGAAGTTCTACCTGATGTTCAGTATGCAATAAATTCTGCTTACAATGCTTCAATAGGTGACACTCCACATTATGCGTTGTACGGTGTCGATAAGTGTTTGCCTTATGAGTTGTTATATGCTAATCCGAAACCAAATTACAATCCTGATGATTTCATAGCAACTCGTACCAGCCAAGCTCAGAGTGTTTTCAGAAGGATCCAAGAATCACTTCATAAATCTACAGCAGAATTTACTAGAGTCACTAACACTCAAGCCAAACCGACCAAAGTTAAAGTAGGTTCGAGAGTTATGCTGACTAACTTTAATAAAACGTCTGCAATGCCTAAGCTCGACCAAAAGTTTGTTGATCCTTACCGAGTAGTTGAACATATTAATGGGGTCAGTATAAAGAATCACATTTAGATCATATGAAGTTAGTATGCGATGAGGATATGGTCCCTGACAACCAGACAAATGAGACAGACTCTGATAATCCTCCTGATGCTGTACCCTCTACCTCTAATGATCAGTCAGATGATCAACCTGAATGTCGTTATTCCGTACGTACACGACAAGTATTGAGAAGTCCTCAAGTGTCATTTGTGAATACCAATTTAGATTCTCCTCAACCACAAATTGAGTTACCCATTGCAACAGAGTTTGATCCTCCCAGAGATGATAATCATTCAGCATATGTCAATCTCACCCTAGCAGAGTTGGGGTTAAATGTAAATAACCTGTATATATGAAAAATATAGTTTAAATTGTATTTCAACTGTGTGCTACAATATCAACTTAGTATTACTCAAGAATTTTTTTTTTGTATTCATGTTCTCTCCGAATTCTGAGATTTAGCAGTAAGATTTGAGTGCACCGAATCTGCCTTTTCTGTTAATCACTTCCTTCTTTGTAAATATATTTCCCCAGAATTCGTAGATCACATGAATACAGATCGATCGATCAATTTTTTTTATCTCTTTTATTGTAATATTCCAACGTTGAGCTTATTAATTCGCATGAATTGTGATATATCATACCTTGTAATGCATTACAAGATCTCTTACAAGATCCATTACAATTCCAACGTTGAGGTTAATAATTTGTATGAATTGTGATATATCATACCTTGTAATGCATTACAAGATCTCTTACAAGATCCATTACAATAAGATCCATTATATTGATTTCCATCCTGATAATATCCTTATGTATAGTTATAATGTTCAACTGTTGTGTACTTTGACATTGTATAGAATCAGTCCAGAGTCGTGCACCTGTCGCCTCTAGTTGTATTAGCTGTATGTCGAGACGCCATACATAACATGACCGAGCTGTCAGTAGTAGTACTTATGTTCAGTAGTAGTAATTGTAACTTACCAACCGTTAGTTGAGTCACAAGCCTTTCACGTGATCACTGTCCATTACTAGCCTTTCTGCTGACCAAGCCGTGTCAAGGGTCAACCTTTGAATATGAGCGCCCCTCGCTCACGGGAGCAGCAGTTCTAGTCCAGAGAGCAGAGTAGACAGGCCAGGCGACAACACGCTCTTGAGAGTACTCCCATTTTCACCAATATACCAGTTACCAACCAACTACGTTTGTGTTTATTACTAAATTCATCGTCTAGAACCCCACACGACATACTCACATAAGAAAGGAGGAAGACTGCAGAAGGCCTACTGGCCCACAATGGGCAGGTCCTTATCAAATCCCAACCACCAACAAAAATATTTACCCAATCCACCACCAGTGCAACCCAAGCAACAAGTCCCGACAATCCCCTTAACGAATGTGTAAGTCCCGCTAAAATCCAACCCTGGAGAGTGGGGAGGTGGAGTGAGGCGAGGTGGAGTATGGGGAGGTGGAGTGTGGGTAGGTGGAGTGTGGGAAGGTGGAGTGTGGGTAGGTGGAGTGTGGGAAGGTGGAGTGTGGGTAGGTGGAGTGTGGGAAGGTGGAGTGTGGGGAGGTAAAGTGTGGGAAGGTGGAGTGTGGGAAGGTGGAGTGTGGGTAGGTGGAGTGTGGGGAGGTGGAGTGTGGGGAGGTGGAGTGTGGGAAGGTGGAGTGTGGGTAGGTGGAGTGTGGGAAGGTGGAGTGTGGGTAGGTGGAGTGTGGGAAGGTGGAGTGTGGGAAGGTGGAGTGTGGGGAGGTAAAGTGTGGGAAGGTGGAGTGTGGAAAGTGGAGTGTGGGAAGGTGGAGTGTGGGAAGGTGGAGTGTGGGAGGTAAAGTGTGGAAGGTGGAGTGTGGGAAGGTGGAGTGTGGGAAGGTGGAGTGTGGGGAGGTGGAGGTGGGTAGGTAGAGTGTGGGAAGGTGGAGTGGGTAGGTGGAGTGTGGGAAGGTGGAGTGTGGGAGGTGGAGGTGGGAAGGTGGAGTGTGGGGAGGTAAAGTGTGGGAAGGTGGAGTGTGGGAAGGTGGAGTGTGGGTAGGTGGAGTGTGGGTAGGTGGAGTGTGGGAAGGTGGAGTGTGGGAAGGTGGAGTGTGGGGAGGTAAAGTGTGGGAAGGTGGAGTGTGGGAAGGTGGAGTGTGGGAGGTGGAGTGTGGGAAGGTGGAGTGTGGGGAGGTGGAGTGTGGGTAGGTGGAGTGTGGGAAGGTGGAGTGTGGGGAGGTGGAGTGTGGGAAGGTGGAGTGTGGGGAGGTGGAGTGTGGGTAGGTGGAGTGTGGGAAGGTGGAGTGTGGGGAGGTAAAGTGTGGGAAGGTGGAGTGTGGGAAGGTGGAGTGTGGGGAGGTGAAGTGTGGGGAGGTGGAGTGTGGGGAGGTGGAGTATGGGTAGGTGGAGTGTGGGTAGGTGGAGTGTGGGAAGGTGGAGTGTGGGTAGGTGGAGTGTGGGAAGGAGGAGTGTGGGTAGGTGGAGTGTGGGAAGGTGGAGTGTGGGAAGGTGGAGTGTGGGTAGGTGGAGTGAGGGAGGTGGGTGAATGTTGCATGGTGTGTGGAGGGGAAGGTAGGGGAGTGTGGGAGGTGGGTGAATGTTGTATGGTGTGTGGAGAGGAAGGTAGGGGAGTGTGGGAGGTGGGTGAATGTTGCATGGTGTGTGGAGGGGAAGGTAGGGGAGTGTGGGAGATGGGTGAATGTTGTATGGTGTGTGGAAAGGAAGGTAGGGGAGTGTGGGAGGTGGGTGAATGTTGTATGGTGTGTGGAAGGGAAGGTAGGGGAGTGTGGGAGGTGGGTGAATGTTGTATGGTGTGTGGAGGGGAAGGTTGGGGAGTGTGGGGGTGGGTGAATGTTGTATGGTGTGTGGAGGGAAGGTAGGGGAGTGTGGGAGGTGGGTGAATGTTGCATGGTGTGTGGAGGGGAAGGTAGGGGAGTGTGGGAGGTGGGTGAATGTTGTATGGTGTGTGGAGGGGAAGGTAGGGGAGTGTGGGAGGTGGGTGAATGTTGCATGGTGTGTGGAGGAAGGTAGGGGAGTGTGGAGGTGGGTGAATGTTGTATGGTGTGTGGAGGGAAGGTAGGGAGTGTAGAGGTGGGTGAATGTTGTATGGTGTGTGAAGGGAAGGTAGGGGAGTGTGGGAGGTGGGTGAATGTTGCATGGTGTGGAGGGAAGGTAGGGGAGTGTGGGAGGTGGGTGAATGTTGTATGGTGTGTGGAGGGGAAGGTAGGGGAGTGTGGGAGGTGGGTGAATGTTGTATGGTGTGTGGAGGGGAAGGTAGGGGAGTGTGGGAGGTGGGTGAATGTTGTATGGTGTGTGGAGGGGAAGGTAGGGGAGTGTGGGTGAATGTTTGATGGGGTTGTTGAGGGCGTGCTGCCAGAGGGAAGGTTTTGTTATTATTATTAAAATTTTAATTGAATTTATTTTCATATTTATATGACACAAAACCGGAGAGAGAGAGAGAGAGAGAGAGAGAGAGAGAGAGAGAGAGAGAGAGAGAGAGAGAGAGAGAGAGAGAGAGAGAGAGAGAGAGAGAGAGAGAGAGACAGAGAGAGAGAGACAGAGAGAGACAGAGAGACAGAGAGAGACAGAGACAGAGAGAGACAGACAGAGAGACAGACAGAGAGACAGAGTCTGAGACGGACAGGAAACGAGACGACCCTCGACCTGACCATAACGGCGCTTGGTCACGCAATCTCCAGCCACACGACAGACGTAAAAAAAATGATATTATGGAAAATTCTCTTGTTAAGAGCTACAAGGAAATTTAATTTATTTCAAAAGAAGGGATAGCAATTATGGTAATGGTGGTAGCTAATGCTGTAACCAGCACTCAACTACCAGGTCTTTTCTACCACTCTCTCTGTACTCACCTATATGTACTCACCTATATGTGGTTGCAGGGGTCGAGTCATAGCTCCTGGCCCAGCTTCTTCACTGGTCGATACTAATTCACTCTCTCCCCGCTCCATAGCTTTATCATACCTCTTCTTAAAGCTATGTATGGAATTTGCTTCCACTACTTCATTCTCCAGATTATTCCACTTCCTGACAACTCTAAGGCAAAAGAAATACTTCCTAACATCCCTATGACTCATCTGGGTTTTCAGCTTCCAATTGTGGCCCCTTGTTCCTGTATCCCATCTCTGAAACATTCGAGCCCTTTCCACCTTGTCAATTCCTCTCAGTATTTTATACGTTGTTATCATGTCCTCCCTGTCCCTCCTATCCTCTAGTATCATCAGGTTGAGTTCCCTTAACCTCTCCTCATAAGACATACCTCTCAGTTCCAGGACTAAACGTGTTGGAAATTTTTGCATTTTCTCCAATTTCATGACGTGTTTGACTAGGTGAGGGTTCCATACTGGTGTTGCATACTCCAGTATAGGCCTGACGTACACGGTGTACAATGTCGTGAATACTCCTTACTCAGATATCTAAACGCTAATCTCAGGTTTGCCAATCGCCCATACGCTGCAACAGTTATTTGATTGATGTGCGCCTCAGGAGACATGTTCGTTATAATGCTTACCACAATATCCTTTTCTTTATGTGACGTTCGCAGCCTTTGATTCCCTAACCTGTATGCCGTCTGCGGTCTTCTGTTTCCTTCCCCAATCTTCATGACCTTACACTTACTGATGTTAAACTCCAGGAGCCATTTCTTTGACCAGACTTGTAGTCTGTCCAGATCCCCTTGTAATCTTAACTGATCCTCGTCCGCTTGTATTCTCCTCATCAGTTTCACATCATCAGCGAACAGTGACACTTCTGAATCTATTCCTTCCGTCATGTCATTCACATAAATAAGAAACAACACCTGACCTAGGACTGACCCTTGTGGAACCCCACTCGACACATGCGCCCACTCTGACACTTCATCACGTACCAACACTCGTTGTTTCCTTCCTGTTAGGTATTCCCTGATCCATTGCAGTACTTTCCCTATTATTCCTGCCTGCTCCTCTAATTTTTGCATCAGTCTCTTGTGTGGTACTGTGTCAAAAGCCTTCTTACAGTCCAAAAAGATGCAATCTACTCATCCCTCTCTCTCCTGTCTTACTTCTGTTACATTATCGTAGAACTCAAGTAGATTTGTGACAGGATTTCCCATCTCTGAAGCCGTGCTGATTGTCATGTATGAGCCCAATCTTTTCAATATGTTCCACCTCTCTTCTCCTGATGATATTTTTCATTACTTTGCATACTATAAAAGTCAGATACACTGGTCGATAGTTTAACGCTTCCTGTCTATCTCCTTTGGAACTACATTTGCTGTCTTCCACGCCTCAGGCAATTGTCCAGTTTCGATAGATTTACTGAAGATTGCTGCTAGCGGCACACACAGTTCCTCTCCTCCTTCTCTCAGTATCCAAGGAGATATGTTATCTGGGCCCACCGCCTTTGAGGTATCTAGTTCACCTAGCAGTTTCATCACCTCTACCTTGGTTATGTAAATAAATGGTATAAAATACCGACACAATGGAAAAATAAACACATAAGCAGTATAATGTGATCCTTTATTGACAACGTTTCGCCCACGCAGTGGGCTTTATCGAGTCACAGACAGATCTACCTGGAAAATGAGCAACATGGAGATATATATAGGGTACAGTCAGGTGGAGAATGCTGGGTCAGGTGGAGAAAGCTGCATGTGAGTCTTAAAAGTAGTGGATAGTTAAAACATAGTGTGACTTAAAGGACCTGCAGTGTACCATTCTTGAGTTCTAGGTGGGATAGCGTTGAAGAAGTTTCTTGGCAATAGGTTCAGCTATGTTGTAGAAGCCGTTGTTCTGGTTGAAGTTGTTGGATATCAGATGAGTGATGATTCTAGGATTCTTCGGTATTGCGTGTTGTCTTCTGGCGATGAGTCTTGCGTTTCTGTAGTTGATTAAATGGTTGTGTAAATTTCGGTGTTGAACACAGGCATTTCTTGAGTCGTCAGATCTGCCTGCGTACTGGTGTTCTGAAATGCGTGTTTGTAGGTCTCTGGATGTTTCGCCAACGTATAATTTGCTGCAGCCATTACAAGGATTGTGTATACCCCTGCCGTGGATTGAAGCTTTCCTGTCTGTTACTGGTAATGTCCTTAATGGTGGTGGATGTGGAGGTGGATACTGGAATGAGGTCTTAGAAAAATGTTGGAAACTTGTTTGGAAATGGAGTTGGTGGGAAGGACTATGTATCTCTTCTCAGCAGTGTCTTCTTGGGTGTGTTGAAGATGTTTAATGCCCGTCGTCTGCAGTCTCTAATGAAGTGACGAGGATAGTGAAGTTTGGAAAAACTTGTTCAATGAGGGAGCATTCTTCTTCAAGGAACTCACTGCTGCAGATTCTGAGTGCGCGCAGGAAAAGCCTATAATTACACCACGTTTAATTTTGGTGTCGTGGTGAGAGTAGAAGTGGAGAAGATCGTGTTGATTGGTAGGTTTTCGATAGACTTTAAAACGAAGTTCATGGTCAGCTTTGCAGAGAAGAACATCAAGGAAAGGAAGAGTATTGTCGACTTCTTCTTCTAGTGTAAACTGGATTGATGGCTCAACCTGGTTGAGTTCGTGTTGGAGAGCTTGAACGTTGAAGCGTCTGGGAGTTATGATGAGAATGTCGTCAACATAACGAAGCCAGGTGACAGAAGAGGGAATAATAGTGGAAAATCGCTCGCTTCCAAATGTTCCATATAGGTTCGCAAGGACGGCACTAAGTGGCGATCCCATGGGTAGTCCAAAGTTTGCTGAAAGAGTTGGTTTTCGAAAGAGAAACATGTAAAGCCCCACATAGTTCAACAAGGTCGATGAAATCGCTGGCTGGAAGAGGAAGATCAAGCGAGTCGTCAATTTTCTTGCGCAAGAGATCGATAGCTGTAGTAGGTACTTTGGTGAATAGGATGTTACATCAAGGCTGGAAATTTCTTGTTTCTGATGTTGATGTTGCGAATGCGATTGAGAAGGTCACCAGAGTGTTTGAGATGTGCTGGACTGATGGTGCCCAAAAGTTTGAGAGGTGTTTAGCGAGAATTCTGAGATTTGGTGGAGCACTGCCTATTCCCGAGGATATGGGCCTCAATGGGATACCTGGTTTGTGAGTTTTTGGCAGACCGTAGAGACTGCAGACGACGGGCATTAAACATCTTCAACACACCCAGAGAAGACACTGCTGAGAAGAGATACATAGTCCTTCCCACCAACTCCATTTCCAAACAAGTTTCCAACATTTTTTCTAAGACCTCATTCCGAGTATCCACCTCCACATCCACCACCATTAAGGACATTACCAGTAACAGACAGGAAAAGCTTCAATCCACGGCAGGGGTATACACAATCCCTTGTAATGGCTGCAGCAAATTATACGTTGGCAAACATCCAGAGACCTACAAACACGCATTTAGAACACCAAAAGCAGGGAGATCTGACGACTCAAGAAATGCCTGTGTTCAACACCGAAATTTACACAACCATTTAATCAACTACAGAAACGCAAGACTATCGCCAGAGAAGACAACACGCAATACCGAAGAATCCTAGAATCATCACTCATCTGTATATCCAACAACTTCAACCAGAACAACGGCTTCTACAACATAGCTGAACCTATTGCCAAGAAACTTTTCAACGCCATCCCACCTAGAACTCAAGAATGGTACACTAGGTCCTTAAGTCACACTATTTTTTAACTATCACACACTTTTTAAGACTCAATGCAGCTTTCTCCACCTGACCCAGCATTTCCACCTGACTGTCCCTATATATATCTCCATGTTGCTCATTTTCCAGGTAGATCTGTCTGTGACTCGATAAAGCCACTGCGTGGGCGAAACGTTGTCAATAAAGGATCACATTATACTGCTTATGTGTTTATTTTTCCACCTTGGTTATGTGTATTGTGTCCAGCACCTGCGTGCACCCTACCTCCACGATTTGCTGGAAGCATCCCTGTCTCTACCGTAAATACTTTCTAAATCTTGTGTTTAGTTCATCACATACTTCCAGGTCACCTTTGAGCCCCTCCTTCTTCCTCAGCCTGATTACCTGGTCCTTGACTGTTGTTTTTCTCCCAATGTGACTGTATAACAACTTTGATGCTATGTCGTTCTATTGCTCTGGGCCCTCCCCTTATCCCAGCATATTCATTTCTGGTTCTTCTGCTCAACTCCTTGTTTTCTTTAGTCCTTTGCCTTCTATACCTTTCCATGCTCTAACACACTTGGCTTTAGCCTCTTTACACCTCCAGTTAAACCATGGGCTCACTCTGGTCTTATTATTTTTTCTGTTACCCTTTGGTATGAACTTCTCCTCTGCCTCCCTGCACTTAGTGGTCACTAGTTCCATCATTTCATTTACTGTGTTTCCCTCTAGTTCTCTTTCCCACTGCACTTCATGCAGGAAACTTTCATTCCTATGTAATCCCTTTTGAAGTTCGGCTTCTCTGTTGTTATCCCCTGTTGCATTCTCCATTTGTAACTCTACAAGGTATTCAAAACTCAGGACATCATGATTACTAGCGCCAAGGGGTCTTTCGTATGTGATATCCCCTATGTCTGAGCTATTCAAG
>WNWK01013016.1:0-57125 GCA_009830355.1 Cherax destructor | reverse complement strand
CTGGGGGGGCCCGGGGCGCTCGAGGTCAACCCCCCTGGGGGGGCCCCGGGGTTCGCGGGCCGGACCGGGTAATGGGGGGAATGGGGTCGCCCCCGGCTCGCAGGCCGGGTGTCGGGGCCCGGGGCGCTCGCGGTAGGCCCCCCCCCCCCAAAGGTCGAGCCGGCAAGCCGGGGCCGGCCGCGGTTTTCGGGTGTCGTCCCGGGGTTTTTTCGGGTACGGCTGGGGCCCCCCGCCCCTCGCAGGCCGGTGTCGAGGGGCGCGAGGCCGGCGTCGGGTATCGGGGGCCGTGGGTGGGGTTTCCCGCGGGCCCGGGCCCTTTTCCCGGCTGGCAGGCCGGGGCCGGAAAAGGTTGGGGCCGGGGGGGGGTAAGTGCTCGCGGGGCCGGCCGCAGGTCGGGTCGCGGAAAGCGTGGGGGGGCCCGGGGCGTCGCAGGCCGGCGGCCGCGGGCCGGGGCTCGCAGGCCGGCTCGGGCCGGGGCCGGGGTCGGTCCCCCAAAAAAAGGGGTTTTTTAAAAAAAACCGGGGGGTGCAGGGGGGTTTTTCGTACGGGTGCTGGGGCCCCGGGGGGTTGGGAACCCGGGGAGGTTGGTAATGGCAAGCCGGGGTTTAAGTGTGCGGTAACCTGGGGCCCGGGGCGTCGCAGGCCGGCGCTCGCGGGCCGCGTCGCAGGTCGGGCCCGGGGGTTACCGCGTCGGTCCGGGCGTCGCAGGCCGGGTCGCAGGCCGGCGTAAAAAGGGGGGGGTGGCGTCGCGGGGGGGCCCAAGGGCCTGCAGGTCCCCGGGGGTTTCAGTGGGGTTTTGGGTTTCGCAGTGGGGCGCCGCAGGCCGGGGTCGGGGCCCGGGGGCCCCCCAGGCCGGCGTCGAAGGCCCCGGCCCCAGGTCATGTGGGGGGGCCCCGGTTTGCATCCGGCAAGCCGGGTAGGTCCGGGGAAAGGTAAGGCTAAAAATTGGGTTTTTCGGTACGGCGTTCGTGTGGGCCCTTTTGGGGCCGGGGGCCGCGGGCCGGGCGCTGAGGCCGGGTAAAAATGGGCGCCGGTGGCCGCCCGGGGGGGGCCGGGGGTGTCGGGTTTGGGCGTCGCAGGCCGGGCGGGGGGGGGGGCCCGGGCCCCGTGGTACGGGTCGTAAGGGGACCCCCGGGCCCCGGGCAGGCCCCCCGGCCGGCGTTGCAGGTCGGTCCGCAGGCCGGAAAGCCGGGCCGGCGCGGCCGGCGTCGCCCCCCGCGTCGCGGGCCGGCGTCGGGTCGGCGCCGGGGCCCGGGGCGTCGCGGTAGGGGGGGGGGCCCCCAGGCCTACCGCGGGGGGGGCGTCGTACCGCGTGGGTCGGGGCTGGGGTAAGTCCGCGGTTTCCCCGCGCTGGGGAAAAATGGCGGGCCGGGGTCGGCAACCCCCCGGGTTTTCCGCGGCCCGGGGCGTGGGGGGGCCCCGGGGTGTCGCAGGTCAAGTGCTCGCAGGTCGGGCGCTCGCAGGTCGGGTACCGTGGTAATGGGCGCTCGCAGGCCGGCGTCGCGTGGTACGGCGCTCGCAGGTCGCGCTCGCAGTATCGGCAGGTCATATCGGCGCTCGCAGGCCGCGTCGGTACGGCAGGGCTGCAGGTCGGTACAGCAGGCCGGCAAGCCAGGGTCGGGCGTCGCAGGTCAAGTGCCTGGTACGGCGCTCGCAGGGCCGGCAAGATTTGTACAGTAAGCTGTAGGCTGGTGAACTGCAGGCTGGCAAGCTGTAGGCTGGTAGGCTGTAGGCTGGCGTTAAATGGTAAGCTCGTAGGCTGGTAGGCTCTAGGCTGGTAAGTTGTAGGCTGGTAAGCTGTGGCTGGTGGGGTTGCAGGCTGGTGTTGTAGGCTGGTAAGCTCGTAGGCTGGTAAGCTGTAGGCTGGTAAGCCGTAGGCTGGTGTTTGTAGGCTGCGTTTGTAGGCCGGTGAACTGTAGGCTGGTAAGGTTGTAGCTGGTGGTTGTAGGCTGGTAGGCTGTAGGCTGGTGTTGCAGGCCAAGTGTTTCGTGGGCTGGTGTTTGCAGGCTGGTAAGCCGTGGTACGGTGCTCGCAGGTCGGGTGTCGCAGGCCGGTGCTCGCAGGCCGGGCGCTCGCAGGCCGGCAGGATTGCAGGCCGGCAAGCCAGCAATGCGTCGTAATGGCGCTCGCAGGCTGGTAAGCATTTGTTTGGCAGTGGGGTGATGCTTTGGGTTTGAGGGCAGTCTTCCTTTAATCGTCAGTTTATTTGGTTTGTAGGTCTCACTGCTGGTATTCTTGGGTCATTCTGGATGCTACGTAGGTTAGTGCAGTTTTGCTTGCAGCTACGTCATCATATGTCCGATATGAGGATGAGGAACAGGATGGGAGCGAGTACTGTGCCTTGTGGATGGACTAACAACATCAACTCAAGATTGAGGGCTTGACAACCTCAAACTCCTCCTGTTCTTCACGATTCTCCTTTGTATGGACTGATGAAGCCACTGTGTGGCGAAACGTTTCCTCAATAAAGATACCCAAGTGTTGCATATGTGTCTAATTTACCAACTCGTCGGTTCTCTGAACCATTCATTTACATGGTATGTTAAGAATATGTTATAATTTATTTGGCGTATGTCACACACCCACATAGGCATACCTCCTGACCAGCAAACCAGGTGCTAAGGGCTTAACAATCAGGGGTGCCAAACAATCAGGGGTGCCATAGTTATACCAGTATCTTGGTTCAAACAACCAGTCAAAAGAAGCCTGCCAAAGCTGTGAACCAATGTTGTACACTCATGAAAAAACTTTGGTAGACTTGCCTTCATTGCTGGTTGTCAAGGTTTGCCGTGTCTTGTGCTTACATTTGACTCGTTGATCACCATATCTTATGCTTGCATTTGCCTCACTGTACATAGCTGTAAATACTGTACATAGGGAATATGCGAGTATGTTTTAAATACAAGCTTATTTTTCATGAAGAAAATATATTAATTTATTTTCTTTTGTCTTTTTGCTCATTCTTAGTGGTTATCACATTACAGTAAGGTGTGCAGGCCATATCTACACCTGTGTACGTAATATGGGGTGCCTGTCCTGAGGCTTGTCTTTGCATTGTCCCTACGAGCCTGCCTTCAGCATTGCATTGCAACCTTCTTGAGTCAGTTGGACCAGAGGTTCAGGTATTCATAGAAGACAGTTCAGTGGCAACTGCAATAGAGGTGGTTAGGCTTACTGACACATTTGAGGCCAACAGCTTCTTGTCCAAGTGGTGTTGTAACTTTTCTTACCAGCAGCCTGGTATGGACAGGGATCATCATGAACGGACCTCTGATTGGACTACACAGAGGGAGGCTGGAGCTGAGCAATAACATCTTCTTCAAAGTCAGCATGGTGAACAACGACGTCTGCCTCAAAGTCAGCATGGTGAACAACGACGTCTGCCTCAAAGTCAGCATGGTGAACAACGACGTCTTCCTCAAAGTCAGGATGATGAACAACGACGTCTTCCTCAAAGTTGGGATGATAAACAACAATGTCTTCCTCAAAGTAAGCCTGGTCACATAAAGCTAACTCGACGGCTAGTGGAAAACTTGACACTACCCTTAGGAAAAATAACTATCATTCTGCTGAAACAAATTAGCAGGAAATACAGGCATGTATAGCACCCTTTTATAGTCACAGCCAACTCTAACTTAAGGAGAATGAAAGTCACATTGAGGGATTCTGCGACTTAATGGTCCCTCTTACAAGAGAAAGTACTTCCAATTTCTGAAACCTCATTAAACTTCTGGATGTTATTAGAAGCTTTAGGGGGAGATGTGTTTTCTGTTTCTTTACATAAGATCTTTATTACCGTAGGTGTGTCTGGGGGATTCCCCATGAAAGTTGCTGTATTATTGCTTGGTAAAAATATTTTAAATTTTAGATGCTCTCCCGAGCCCATAGAAACCACCGAAACCTCTTCTCCCATGTTGGCCAAAACTCGGACAATGTCCACAGGAATGTCTACAAAGGAATGCTGACCTATCCTTGGAGGACTGCGATCTAGGTCTCGACAATTTATTTTACGAGGAAAACTGGCCAGGGCCTCGTAAATCTAGTGAAAAGCCCCTGATCAAGCTATCCTGTTCCAAGGTCCCAGGATTGCCTAAGGTTTCTGTTTACATGCCTGTGGGACTGTCTTTTCGGGAAGAGTAATGAAGAGAGCCTTCTTTAGCCTCCACTTTTAAAGCTGCCATGGGTGAATCCACTTCAGATCACTCGGTTAAATATGAAATTAAACACTACACTTTCTAGTGGGTTCAAAAACTGGTCGGGGGAAGTATAAAATTAGATAGACTGGTAGTTACTAAAAAGTTCAGAACTCAGGTCATGAAAACAGCTCACAATTCTTTCTTAGGAGGACATTTGGGTCTTACTAAAACCCATTACAGGATCTTAAAACATTTTTATTGGCCAGGTATACGACAAGATGTGCGTATTTACATCCGTTCCTGTTGCGAGTGTCAGCAAGTGGGTAAGCCAGGACACTATATTAGACCAGTACCATTTATGGACTTAATCATCGACTGTGTGGGACCATTACCAATAGCAAAGTCTGGTAACCAATATCTGTTAACGATTTTGGATAAAACTACTAGGTATCCCGAGGCAGTTCCAATGCGTAGTATAAACACTGAGACCATTCTTAAAGTCCTCATTAAGTAGCGACCAGTGAAGAGGCGGGCCCAGGAGCTGTGAATCGATCCCTGCAACCACAATTAGGTAAGTACAATTAGGTGAGTACACAAACATACACACACACACACACACTCCTTCGGGAAGGAGCTGAGGTACTGAGTGTGCCACTTACCATAATATTCAACACATCCCTTGAAACTGGGCAGCTACCTGAGGTATGGAAGAAGGCCAACATAGTCCCCATCTTTAAAAAAGGAGACAGAAAAGAGGCACTAAACTATAGACCGGTGTCACTTACGTGTATAGTGTGCAAAGTCTTGGAAAAAATCATCAGGAAAAGAATGGTGGAGCACCTTGAGCAGAACAGGATAATAAACACCAGACAGCAAGGATTCAGGGAAGGCAAATCCTGTGTAACAAACCTCCTGGAGTTCTATGATAAAGTAACAGAGGTAAGGCAAGAGAGAGAAGGGTGGGTTGACTGCATTTTCCTGGACTGCAGGAAGGCCTTCGACACAGCTCCTCATATGAGATTAGTAAAGAAGTTGGAAGACCAAGCATGTATAACAGGAAGGGCACTGGAATGGATCAGGGAATATCTCACAGGGAGGCAACAACGGGTCATGGTGCGCGATGAGGTATCACAATGGGCACCTGTGACGAGCGGTGTACCACAGGGGTCAGTCCTAGGACCAGTGCTATTCTTGGTATATGTGAATGACATGACGGACGGGATAGACTCAAAAGTGTCTCTGTTCGCAGATGATGTGAAATTAATGAGGAGAATCACATCGTATGAAGACCAAGCAGGACTTCAAAGAGACCTGGACAAGCTTGACATCTGGTCTAGCAACTGGCTTCTCGAATTTAACCCCACCAAATGCAAAGTCATGAAGATCGGAGAAGGGCAAAGAAGACCGCTGACAGAGTACAGGCTAGGTGGACAACGGCTACAAATCTCACCAAAGTAGAAAGACCTTGGGGTGAGTATAACGCCAAGCACGTCTCCGGAAACACACATCAACCAGATAACCGCGGCAGCATATGGGCGACTGGCAAACCTAAGATTAGCGTTCCGTTACCTTAACAAGAAATCGTTCAAGACACTGTACACCGTGCACGTCAGGCCCATACTAGAGTATGCAGCACCAGTCTGGAACCCACACCTGGTTAAGCATGTCAAGAAATTAGAGAAAGTGCAAAGGTTTGCGACAAGGTTAGTTCCACAACTCAGGGGACTGCCCTATTAAGAAAGGTTGAGGGAAATAGGACTAACAACACTGGAGGACAGAAGGGTTAGAGGAGACATGATAACGACATACAAAATACTGCGGGGAATTGACAAGGTAGATAGTGACAGGATGTTCCAGAGAGGGAACACAGACACAAGGGGACACAACTGGAAGCTGAAGACTCAGATGAGTCAAAGGGATGTTAGGAAGTACTTCTTCAGCCATAGAGTAGTTAGGAAGTGGAATAGTCTAGAGAACGATATAGTGGAGGCGGGAACCATACATAGTTTTAAGACAAGGTATGATAAAGCTCATGGAGCAGGGAGAGCAGAGACCCAGTAGCGGACAGCGAAGAGGCAGGGCCAGGAGCTGAGTCTCGACCCCTGCAACCACAATTAGGTGAGTACAATTAGGTGAGTACATACACACAGTCAGGAAGTGGAATAGTCTGGAGAGTGATGTAGTGGAGGCAGGGACCATACATAGGTTTAAGAAGAGGTATGATGAAGCTCATGGAGCAGGGAGAGAGTGGACCTAATAGCGACCAGTGACGAGGCGAGGCCAGGAGCTATGACTTGGCCCCTGCAACCACAATAAGGTGAACACATAGTTTCTTAAAACTTCATGTCATTAAAATTTAAAATAGTTTCTATCTGCCCCATTTCCTCTCAGTAATATAACTGAACCAAAAAATTTCAGAATTTTATAATTTCCTAAAATGAACATGCAAAAATAACCTGTACTCTTACACAAATCATTCTTCTAATGTGTTTTAAGGATGCAAAACTAATAATGAAAGTTTTTTCCTCTAGAGAAAGGATTTTCATTTTCCACAATAATTTTAAACATACAGTGGTACCTCGGTTTACGATGGTCCCCAAACTCGCCCTTTTATGTAAGTTTATTTTTTTAAATGCTTTTGTAAGTGTATTTTTGAGGGTCTAAAAGGACTAGTCTATTTTACATTATTCCTTATGGGGATAAATTCGTTTGGTAATGGCACTTGAACAGCATTCTGGAACGAAAAAATATCGTTAACCGAGGTACCACTGCACTTGATATGCAAAACATCCATGTGAAAAAAAATAGTGAACTTCGTGAGAAATCAGGAAAGTACTTGGAAGTTCACTATTTTTTTCATGGTGGTTGTTTTGTATATTGTGATATCATCTGTTTACTGTGATCTTGTTGCATACTTGATATATGGGTCACTTGCTGTAATGTGAAACTTTGCTCCAGGGTCAAAGTCGTGTTCAGAGCGCTGTACAGGAGGCTTTATTCCTTGTATGTTATATCTGAAATTATAAATTACAGTACATTATATTAATGTAAATTATGATCAATAATAATGAAGATGAAGAAGCTTAGATAGTTCAGCTTTTCCTATCACAGATATATACAGTATACAGACACAATATATACAGAAAAATTTCAGCTATTTCCAGATGTAATAATAATAATAATACTTTTTATTTCATAGAGTTAGAGCTAAAGAAGGAGTGGCAATAATGTTGAATAATCAGTTATGGCAGGTAAAGAAGGAATATAAATGTATAAATTCAAGGATTATGTGGAGTAAAATAAAGGTTGGATGTGAAAAGTGGGTTATAGTAAGTGTTTATGCACCTGGAGAAGAGAGAAGTGTAGAGGAGAGAGAGAGATTTTGGGAAATGTTGAGTGAGTGTGTGGGGAGTTTTGAACCAAGTGAGAGAGTAATTGTGGTTGGGGATCTTAATGCTAAAGTGGGTAAAAATGTTGTGGAGGGAGTAGTAGGTAAATTTGGGGTGCCAGGGTAAATGTAAATGGGAACCATTAATTGAGCTATGTGTAGAAAGAGGTTTGGTAATAAGTAATACATATTTTATGAAAAGAGGATAAATAAATATACAAGGTATGATATAGCACGTAAGGAAAGTAGTTTGTTGGATTATGTATTGGTGGATAAAAGGTTGATAGGTAGGCTTCAGGATGTACATGTTTATAGAGGGCAACAGATATATCAGATCATTATTTGGTTGTAGCTACAGTTAGAGTAAAAGGTAGATGGGACAAAAAGAAAATGGCAACAGCAAGTAAGAGAGAGGTAAAGTGTATAAACTAAGGGAGGAGGAAGTTAGGGTGAGATATAAGCAACTATTGGCAGAAAGGTGGGCTAGTGCAAGTAGGAGTAGTGGGGGTTGAAGAGAGTTGGGATAGTTTTAAAAATGCAGTATTAGAATGTGGGGCAGAAGTTTGTGGCTATAGGAGGGTGGGTGCAGGAGGAAAGAGGAGTGAGTGGTGGAATGAAGAAGTAAAGGGTGTGATAAAAGAGAAAAAGGTAGCTTATGAGAGGTTTTTACAAAACAGAAGTGTTAATAGAAGAGCAGAGTATATGGAGAGTAAAAGAAAGTGAAGAGAGTGGTGAGAGAGTGCAAAAGAAGAGCGGATGAAAGAATGGGAGAGGCTCTGTCAAGAAATTTTGCTGAAAACAAGAAAAAAATTTGGAGTGAGATAAACAAGGTAAGAAAGCATAGGGAACAAATGGATTTGTCAGTTAAAAACAGAGTAGGGCGTTAGTAGATGGGGAGCTGGAGGTATTGGGTAGATGGCGGGAATATTTTGAGGAATTTTTAAATGTCGATGAAAAAAGGGAGGCGGTAATTTCATGTACTGGCCAGGGAGGTACAACATCGTTTAGGAGTGAAGAAGAGCAGGATGTGAGTGTGGGGAAGGTGCGTGAGGCATTACGTAGAATGAAAGTGGGTAAAGCAGCTGGAACTGACGGGATCATGACAGAAATGTTAAAAGCAGGGGGGGATATAGTGCTGGAGTGGTTGGTATTTTTGTTTAATAAATGTATGAAAGAGGGGAAGGTACCTAGGGATTGGCAGAGAGCATGTATAGTTCCTTTATATAAAGGGAAGGGGGATAAAAGAGAGTGTAAAAATTATAGGGGAATAAGTTTACTAAGTATAGAAGGTAAAGTGTATGGTAGGGTTATTATTGAAAGAATTAAAGGTAAGACAGAGAGTAGAATTGCAGATGAGCAAGGAGGCTTTAGAGTGGGTAGGGGATGTGTAGATCAAGTGTTTACAGTCAAGCATATATGTGAACAGTATTTAGATAAAGGTAGAGAAGTTTTTATTGCATTTATGGATTTAGAAAAGGCATATGATAGAGTGGATAGGGAGCAATGTGGCAAATGTTGCAAGTGTATGGAATAGGTAGTAAGTTACTGAAGGCTGTAAAGAGTTTTATGAGGATAGTGAGGCTCAGGTTAGGGTGTGTAGGAGAGAGGAGATTACTTCCCGGTAAAAGTAGGTCTTAGACAGGGATGTGTAATGTCACCATGGTTGTTTAATATATTTATAGATGGGGTTGTAAAGAAGTAAATGCTAGGGTGTTGGGGAGAGGGATGGGATTAAATTATGGAGAATTAAATGCAAAATGGGAGTTGACACAGTTACTTTTTGCTGATGATACTGTGCTTATGGGAGATTCTAAAGAAAAGTTGCAAAGGTTAGTGGACGAGTTTGGGAGAGTGTGTAAAGGTAGAAATTTAAAAGTGAACATAGATAAGAGTAAGGTGATGAGGGTATCAAACGATTTAAATAAAGAAAAATTGGATATCACATTGGAGAGAGGGATTATGGAAGAAGTAAATGTTTTCAGATATTTGGGAGTTGACGTGTCAGCGGATGGGTTTGAGGAGGAGGAGGTTAACCATAGAATTGATGAAGGAAAAAAGGTGAGTGGTGCATTGAGGTATCTGTGGAGACAAAAAACGTTATCCATGGAGGCAAAGAAGGGAATGTACGAAAGTATAGTGGTACCAACACTCTTATATGGGTGTGAAGCATGGGTTGCAAATGCTGCAGCGAGGAGGAGGCTGGAGGCAGTGGAGATGTCCTGTCTAAGGGCAATGTGTGGTGTAAATATTATGCAGAAAATTCGGAATGTGGAAATTAGGAGAAGGTGTGGAGTTACTAAAAGTATTTGTCAGAGGGCTGAAGAGGGGTTGTTGAGGTGGTTTGGTCATTTAGAGAGAATGGATCAAAGTAGAATGACTTGGAGAGCGTATAAATCTGTAGGGGAAGGAAGGCGGGGTAGGGGTCGTCCTAGAAAAGGTTGGAGGGAAGGGGTAAAGGAGGTTTTGTAGGCGAGGGGCTTGGACTTCCAGCAAGCATGTGTGAGCGTGTTAGATAGGAGTGAATGGAGACGAATGGTTTTTGGGACATGACGATCTGTTGGAGTGTGAGCAGGGTAACATTTTGTGAAGGGATTCAGGGAAACCAGTTAATTGATTTAGTTGGACTTGAGTCCTAGAAATGGGAAGTACAATGCCTGCACTTTAAAGGAGGGGTCTGGGATAGTGACAGCTGGGAGGGACTATTCTCAGCTGTCGTATCTGAGCTCCTCTGCAAAGACAGTGATTATGTATGAGTGTGGTGAAAGTGTTGAATGATGATGAAAGTATTTTCTTTTTGGGGATTTTCTTTCTTTTTGGGTCACCCTGCCTCGGTGGGAGACGGCCGACTTGTTGAAAAAAAAAAAAAAAACTTTTTATTTCATCACAATTTTACATAGAGATTTACATAGAAGTGCAAGGAGAGCCACTGACATGCCAGGGCATAATGGGCAACTTAATCTAAAAACTTATGGACTATGTACATAATATTTGATAGATTGATGGGAATTTGATTTGCTTAAACATTGGGCAATTACAATATGATGATATTTCATTTGGCAAATTATAATATGGTGACACTACATTGCAGCAAGTGTTTAGTAAAAACTGAAATTATTTTTGGGAAAATGACATTGAGTATTTTTTTTAAAGTAATTTACAGAATGCATATTTAGTTTATGGTGAGTAGATGGTAATATTTCAATGTTATAATATTACAAATTGAGATTATCTTATAGGAAAAAAATACCGAACATTATTGAAAGTAATATTATCGTACATAATAATAATAAAAATGGAATTATCTTATAGGAGAAATAACAATGAGTATTTTTTGAGTATGAGTATTTAGGTAAGGGTGAGTAGGTGGTTGTTGAGTAGAGTCTTAAAATGATTCTCAGACAAGGTTATTTTTGTATTTTCTGGTAATGAGTTCCAGAATCTGGGGCCCTTTATGTGCATTGAATTTTTACATAGGTTGCTATAGACGCGGGGTACATCAAAATGTGATCTGTTTCTTGTGTTATGGTCATGTCTTCAACTCTTTAGATGAGTTCTGGGGTATCCCAGATGAGGCTTTGTTTACCATATCAGAGAATCATAAACTATTTTCTTTGTTTCTCTGTTCCCGGTAAGGATGTCATTATGATGAACATGATGCTACTCAACTGAAAAACGTTCAGGTTTCCTTAACATTAAAAAAAAAAATATTCATGTAAATGGTTTCATAAAATTCTTGGCTGCACATTCTTTGCATCTTCTGTGTTTCTGCCCAGGATGTCGATGCTGCGGGTGTACGGGAATTACCTATAGCATCACTGGCTTGAAACTTTTATAGAAGATTCTTTACACAAATAACCTGCACATAGAAGAGAGGAGCTTACGATGACGTTTTGATCCGACTTGGACCATTTACAGAGTCACAAGACTCTTTAGCATGAAATGCATCACCCTTTCCCGGAATCAGTCTGGAATACTGTCTGCAGCTTGTTGCACAGAAGCAATGTCTCAGCATCGTGTATTACCTTGCCTTTGATAGTCCGGCTGTTCATTTGAACATTTCAGTCAGTATGGATGATTTAAATATTGGAAGAGTCTTTTGAGACAGCTGAGCACTTTTCTTTACTCTAACTTGATCAAGAGCACCAATTACTGTTTCTGAATAACATAATAAACTTCAAAAACATGCTATTTGTTAGAGCGTTCTTGTGTACTACAATAATCCTGGAGGTGACTAGACGATATTGCTTTATATTCCATCGTTCTCATCTTAGTTGAATTGCTGTTGTAATGTCTCTCAGAAGACTGTTTTAATTCTGGCAATTTCATGGAGAGCACGAATGGGCAATCTTATGTATGTGAGAGTCAGGTAGGATGCACCTAGTGTCCTTTTCACTCTCTGCTTAGACTAATGTAAAACAAGAGTGCCCATACCTTCCATCAACTAGCAGTTGGCTTTACGATTTATAGAACTCCCACAGGTTCACCTCCCTCGTTGTGTAGGTATTCAAGTACTACTTACTGCTGTCACAACAATTCGTCTCGTCCTTCTACGTCCACCTAGGAAAGAGTGTTCTCTCATTCCGCTCCTACATTAGGAATCACACTGTAATTCTGCTTAGTCTCCAGGATTCGTTTGCCTTGATTGTTGAAGGAATGCAACTAACCAGTAAGTTAATCTGCACACATGAATCCTTAACTACCAATTATTTTTATATTTTTAATACACTGGCCGTCTCCCACTGAGGAAGGGTGACCCGAAAAATTACCACTTTCACCATCATTTACACTATCACTGTCTTTCTTGTCAGAGGAGCGCAGATACGACAGTTCAAATGTACCACCAAACAGTAAATATCCCTAAACCCCTTCTTCAGAGTGCAGGCACTGTACTTTCCACCTCTAGGACTCAAGTTCAGCTAACCGATTTTGCTAAATCCTCTTATAAAACATTACCTTCCTCACACTCCAACAGCTTGTCATTTTCAAAAAAAAAAAAAAATATATTCAAATGGTAGTATTAAACCATAAGAATTATGTTCTGTGTGTAAAGGTAGAAAGTTGAAAGTGAACAAAGATAAGAGTAAGGTGATGAGGGTATCAAACGATTTAGATAAAGAAAAATTGGATATCACATTGGAGAGAGGGAATATGGATGAAGTGAATGTTTTCAGATATTTGGGAGTTGACTTGTCAGCGGATGGGTTTATGAAGGATGAGGTTAACCATAGAATTGATGAAGGAAAAAAGGTTAGTGGTGTGTTGAGGTATCTGTGGAGACAAAAACGTTATCCATGGAGGCAAAGAAGGGAATGTATGAAAGTATAGTGGTACCAACACTCTTATATGGGTGTGAAGCATGGGTTGTAAATGCTGCAGTGAGGAGGTGGCTGGAGGCAGTGGAGATGTCCTGTCTAAGGGCAATGTGTGGTGTAAATATTATGCAGAAAATTCGGAATGTGGAAATTAGGAGTTGTGGAGTTACTAAAAGTATTAGTCAGAGGGCTGAAGAGGGGTTGTTGAGGTGGTTTGGTCATTTAGAGAGAATGGATCAAAGTAGAATGACTTGGAGAGCGTATAAATCCGTAGGGGAAGGAAGGAGGGGTAGAGGTCTTCCTCGAAAAGGTTGGAGGGAAGGGGTAAATGAGGTTTTGTGGGCACGGGGCTTGGACTTCCAGCAAGAGTGCGTGAGCGTGTTAGATAGGAGTGAATGGAGACGAATGGTTTTTGGGACCTGACGAGCTGTTGGAGTGTGAGCAGGGTAATATTTGTGAAGGGATTCAGAGAAACCGGTTAGCCGGACTGGAGTCCTGGAAATGGAAAGTACAGTGGACTCACGGTTTTCGTTGAAAATTCATTCCAGAATGCTGTTTGAGTGCCCTTACTGAACGAATTTGTTCCCATAAGGACAAATGTAAATTAGATTAGTCATTTCACACCCCCAAAAATACACTTATAAAAGCACTTACGAAAATATACTTACATAATTGTTCGAGTTTGGAGGTGAACGAAAACCGAGGGTCCACTGTACAATACCTGCACTTTAAAGGAGGGGTTTGTGATATTGGCAGTTTGGAGGGACTTCTAAACTGTCATATCTGAGCACCTCTGCAAAGACAGTGATTATGTATGAGTGAGGTGAAAGTGTTAATGATGATGAAAGTATTTTCTTTTTGGGTATTTTCTTTCTTTTTGGGTCACTCTGCCTTGGTGGGAGATGGCCGACTTGTTGAAAAAAAATTATGTTCTGTTTGTCAGGGCTTAGTTAGGAATTCAGTTTAGTTATCCTTCCAACTTTGGGATATAACCTCTGGTTTTCTGACCTGCCGTGACTGGTATTATCAATACATTCGGTTGAAGAGTCCCTCTGGGCCATGGGTCCATTTTGAGCCATCCATTAAAATTCTTTTGTGAATAATAGTCAGTGTAACATGGCAGTGTTTGTAAATGTATAAATCTAAGAATTATCTCTAGACCATGCAATTGGTGACCTTTAAGTGGGCGTAGAACAGTAACTAGATTCAGTTGGTCCCTACCTGTCAAATCAAGACTTTCTCAGGGCTTACATTATCATGAGTTGCTTCGATATTAATACTCATTTTTTGGCTGTGAATCCTGTTCTCTGTGACACAGTTACTGGACTCCAGACTCTGTTCTACACCTACCAATTCAGTGGTTTTTGGGCAGTGGTAGAGTTCTTAGTGGGTTTCCAAAGAAACACCACAGAAAAAATAGTTCTGAAGAATGGCAAATTCTTTTCTACCTCAAGGTTTGGTGACACAGACAAAAAGTCATCAGCCATTCAGGATTGAATGCCAGGTAGTGATCCAGTTTTTCTGATTAAGAAACAAAACTTGGCATAATAAGGTGAATGGGGTGAGATTGTGAATGGGTTTGCTACTGACCTAAGGAGTCACAAGGTTATGATACATTTACCGTAAATGGACATAAGCATCTTTTATAAGTATAAACAAAATGGATCAAAGTAGAATGACTTGGAGAGCGTATAAATCTGTAGGGAAAGGAAGGCGGGGTAGGGGTCGTCCTAGAAAAGGTTGGAGGGAGGGGGTAAAGGAGGTTTTGTGGGCGAGGGGCTTGGACTTCCAGCAAGCATGTGTGAGCGTGTTAGATAGGAGTGATTGGAGACGAATGGTTTTTGGGACATGACGATCTGTTGGAGTGTGAGCAGGGTAACATTTTGTGAAGGGATTCAGGGAAACCAGTTAATTGATTTAGTTAGACTTGAGTCCTGGAAATGGGAAGTACAATGCCTGCACTTTAAAGGAGGGGTCTGGGATAGTGACAGCTGGGAGGGACTATTCTCAGCTGTCGAATCGGAGTGCCTCTGCAAAGACAGTGATTATGTATGAGTGTGGTTGTTATGGGTATTATGGACTTGTTATGGGGGCTATGGAACCCAGTATAGGTATCATTTGACACTGGCAGCACTCCCGCACGTAGCAAGGAGTAGGTGCTACATCCATCTCTCAAGGACAACATGTTCTCAACCCTGCCCACATCCTGGTGCAAGGCCACTGTGGACTTACTAGCAAAAACCCGCATCCTGGGGTCTAATTCTAAGGGTTCCTCCTCACCTTGCCTTGAAGACCTAATGCAAGCCACCGGATGTGTCTCTGCAGTTAGGGTTCCCTGGGATTGTTCCTCCTTTCTCTGATCTTGCTGTTTATAAAAGCAATACTTTTGTATGTGACCAGTCTTGTTACAGTAGTAACAGGTATAATTCCTAAAGGTATGTTTACCGTTTGGAGTAGGACTAGTACTGTGAGCTCGAGGAACTGAAACATTATTTGATGGTCTAGGTAAACTTTGAGCTCCAGCTGACTTACCTTTCCCTTCTGTTTGAGAGGGTGCCTCAGCCTTCATTTGTCCCTGAAAATTCTTGTCCCACCTACCTTTATGACCGTAGGATTTGGAATAAGGTTTAGAAAAGACAGGGAAATTTTTTGAATGAGCATGACTGTTTTTACCTACCAATTCCCTATGAGCTAAGAATCTGTCACCCAGATCCATTGCTGCTGAAAGATTATCTGGGTTTCTGTCCTCCAAATATTCTCTAAGGTCAACAGGGATTGCATTGTACAATTCCTCATGAACAATTAGGTCTACTAACTTCTCATAGTCCTTGTTCACTCCTTTGGAACAAGCCCACTTCTTAAACAGGAACAGTTTCTCATTCCCTAACTCAGTTAAGGTCTGCCCCTCCTGAAATTTTTTTCTTCTGAACCTTTGCCTATATTTCTCAGGTATCATTTGGTATGCAAGCAATACTACCTTTTTTACTTTCTCATAATCAGAAAATTCTCCTTCTTCCAGAGTCTCTACTCTCTGAAAACCTTTGCCTACAAGCTGTGTGCGAACTAGGGTAGCCCATTGCTGTTTGGGCCATCTTTGGTCCTTTGCAGTCTTCTCAAAAAAGGAAAAATATCTGTCTGGGTCACTCTCTGTAAACTTAGGGACAAAATGTGCAGCTTTAGTTAGGTTAAAGTACTGCTCAGGCTCTTGGTCTGAACCTCCTAACCCTTTACGTACTCTCTCCTGAGTTTCTAAGAATTTTGTCCTAGCTGCTAACAAAGCTATCTCAAGTTTCATCATCGCTTCCTTATCACCTGGAGGAGGTGATTCCTCCAGTTCACTGTTAACAGACATGTTTACTGATGAATTATTTACCTCCTCACTGAAGCCAGGAAATTCTAATGATTCAGCTTCTGACATATTTATCCTTAAATTCCTGCACAGCATCAATGGACAAGGTCTTTACACAGGTACATAAAAAAATAACACAAGTTCAATGGAAAAATCTTCACATGACACTCTACCATAACCACAACAAAATGTGTTACTCAACTTTAATCCCCACTCTGGAGAAAACAACCTGTAAACTAATACATGAACCTTCCACTGACACCACCAAGGTAATTTTTACAAGGCTATGGAACCCAGCATGTATTGTTGTAATTAAATAACATATGAATGCCTAATTATATTGAATTAATCAGAAGTACTGCTTAGGGGAGTTTAAAAGGCTTGGCCATCCTTATAAACTTAAGAGCTGAATTACCTGATCTCTCAATATAATAGGTTATATAAATAATGCACACATTTAATTAAGTACTAATATTAAGTTGCATGTCTCATTGTAATAACATAAGATATGTTGAGAGATGTGCAAAGTGATGTGTTCTTGTTTGAGGGGGAGGAGCTTAGAGAGACTGTTTTTTTCCCACAATCCCCCCTGGAGAAAACATGGCTGCTGGAGTGAGCTGGTGTTGTTGTTGGCTGATTATAACTTGGCTTCAGGGCTGAATGAGTGCCAAAAGGTAATGGGGAGGATTGTAGATCGATGTTACTATGACATTCAGTGATCTTCAGTGTATCAAGACACTGGAGGGTTAAGAAATGTTGAGGAAAAGAGAGTTGAAGGTGGCAGCTGAGCCATGTGCTTTGGGAAAGGCTGATTATATGTTTAGGAGTGGAGACCTGTACATTATATGTATATACTTCTTAATATAGCTCTATTTTTATAATGTTGGTTTAAATAACCTTTGAGAAAATGTGAAAGGACCAATAAGTTTCAGATGCAGCAGCTAAACCTGAGTAAGTATCATTTTAGCCTATAAATGTCCTCCTTTTACCCTAAGACCTTTTGAGTAGATACCCTATGCTAGTACATGTAGAACCTTGATGGTGATATAAGGGAAAAATAACATAACAGATGTAAACTAGAAAGAGAGAAACACTCCCTATACAGACGAAGGTGAAGAATCATGGAGCTGCTGAGAGGGGCCAATATATTTGAAATACGAAGGGAGGCATTGGTCAGTGAAATAACAAATATCGAACTTAAGCTGAAGGAATCTTACAAGAGACAAAAATCTCAAGAAGAACTAAAAGCCATAAAGAAAATGTATAAAACAAAACAAAATATTTCTTCTCTTATGTCATATTTAAGGGAAAAATAACATCCAGCATTGGGCCCCTGCTCAGGAGAGATGGGACATACACAGATGACAGCAAAGAAATGAGTGAGATACTAAAGTCCCAGTACGACTCAAGTGTTCAGCGAGCCGTTACCCAGACTAAGGATGTACAATCTAAATTAATTTTTTATGAACGAGATCCAAAATTTAGTAATCTGAAAAATCTCTGATATTATCCTAACACCACAAGAATTTGAAAAGGCAATAAATGACATGCCCATGCACTCTGCCCAGGCCCAGACTCATGGAACTCGGTGTTCATCAAGAGCTGCAAGAAGCCCCTGTCACATGTCTTCAGCATTCTATCAAGATGGAGCATGGACACAGGGGTCATCCCACACTCACTAAAAACAACAGACATAGCTCCACTCTACAAAGGTGGCAGTAAAGCAATTGCAAAGAACTACAAACTACAGACCGATACCACTAACATCCCATATCATAAATTTTTTTGAAAGGGTTCTAAGAAGCAAGATCGCCAACCACCTAGATACCCATCAATTACACAACCCAGGGCAACATGGGTTTAGAGCAGGTCGCTCCTGCCTGTTCCAGCTACTGGACCACTATGACAAGGTCCTGGATGCTATAGAGGATAAAGAAAATGCAGATGTAGTATACACAGACTTTGCAAAAGCCTTCGACAAGTGTGACCACGGTGTAATAACACTCAAAATGTGTAATGAAGGAATAACAGGAAAAGTATAACTTCTTGACAAATAGAACACAAAGAGTAATAATAAACAGAGTAAAGTCCCAGGCAGCTACGGTGAAAAGCTCAATTCCACAAGGCACAGTACTCACTCCCATTCTATTCCTCATCCTCATATCTGACATATCCTATTCCTCATCCTTATATCTGTCTTCCTTTGCAGATGACATCTGAATTGCCATGACAGTGTCCTCCATCGAAGACACCGCAAGATTTCAAACGGACATCAACCAAACCTTCAAATGGGCCACTCAAAACAATATGAAGTTCAATGAAGAGAAATTTCAACCACTTAGATATGGAAAACTTGAGAAAATTAAAACTGTATCAGGGTATACAACAAATTCTAACCATACAATAGAGCGAAAAAGTAATGTGAAGGGCCTGGGAGTGATATTGTCAGAGGATCTCACTTTCAAAGACCACAACAATGTATCTACCGCATCTGCTAGGAAAATGATAGGATGGATAATGAGAACCTTCAAAATTAGGGATGCCAGGCCCATGATGATTCTCTTCAAATCACTTGTTCTCTAGGCTGGAAAGCTACTGTGTACTAACTGCCCCCTTCAAGGCAGGCGAAATTGCTGATCTGGAAAGTGTACAAAGAACTTTCACGGCACACATAAGTACGATAAGGCACCTAAATTACTGGGAACGGTTGAAGTCCCTTGATTTGTATTCCCTGGAAGGCAGGCGAGAGAGATGCATGATAATATACACTTGGATAAGCCTAGAGGAATTAGTACCAAACTTGCACACAAAAATCACTCCCTATAAAAGCAAAAGACTCGGAAGGAGATTCAGCATTCCCCCAATGAAAAACAGGGGTGACACGAGTACACTGAGAGACAACACAGTAAGTGTCAGGGGCCCAAGACTGTTCAACTGCCTCCCAGCAGTTGAACATTCTTGCCTTAAATAGCAACGCTCTTCTTGCGTTATTCGGCAAGAAGAGCATTGCTATTTAAGGCAAAATCGCAAGTTTTACCTACTGGCACGATATATATATATATATATATATATATATATATATATATATATATATATATATATATATATATATATATATATATATATATATATATATGTGTGTGTGTGTGTGCTTGGGGTCGAACCCTGGCCTTTCGCAGATTGGTAAATGTTTCAATACCACTTGTTTCGTGGTTTCATTGCTATATATAGACTGCTTGTTGAGGCAGGTATTCAAACAGGAGGAGGCTGAAATTAATCCTTGAGCGTCCATTGCCACGAGTGTCCTCGCAACATGAAACAAGCCTAGTTCTCCATGCTCATGTTGTTTGTAGGATCGATGGCGGAATGGATATGGTGAAATGTACGTTGTGTTGTCTCTGAGGCTGGACGATGTGTCGTGGGGTCGAACCCTGGCCTGCTGCAGTTTGGTAAATGTTTCAATACCACTTGTTTCGTGGTTTCTATATATATATATATATATATATATATATATATATATATATATATATATATATATATATATATATATATATATATATATATATATATATATAATCTTGTTATCAATACATATAAATATTCTCTGATCTGTCCAGTATACTTGTCTATAGGTCTGTTCAGTCGTGCAATCATTCAGTCCGGTGTTGCCCTGGCACCGTTTGCCTTGGGAAATCGTCACCGAGATAGCTAAGCGGGTAGGAGCGTCCCTGGGCTGTGACACTAGGTATGGAAGCACTCACCTCCTTGCCTGTCTACAAACACTCGACGCACATGAGTTGACATCAACTATCCAAGATTTCTTTGTAAGTTCAATATCTTTGTACTGTTTGCGTGATTTCTTTCTTTTACTTGGTTCATGGTTTATTTACAAAGATTTGGGCTCCGTCTGTAAACATTATGCAGCCCTATAGGCTTGAAACTATATTTTCAACTAGTTCTCTAGAAACTATGGTTTTCTAATTAGTTTACTTGCGTAATTTCTTAATGTTGAAATCTAAAAACATAAGTAATTATTTTAGTTTTCTGTAATTTTCCCAGATTCACTTATATTGAATATTCATATACTAAAGTGCATAACAAATGGCTAAGATGGTGTCATGTCAACCTTTACATAACACCTCGTTGGAGGTCATACCCTCGTTATGTACTGCGCGTTAGGAGACTACTGTATTTTACACCAATATTGGTTAGTGCCTACTACTGACAGATCTTAGGACGATGGAAGATTTTAGATCCACATCTTGCTATGAAGTTTGAAAAATGCCTTAGTGTTTATTGAATATACTGTAAAAAAAATTGCAAGAGTTTGACAATGTTAAAGTAAATTTATTCCGTTTAAATTTTTTTTTAAATTGTTACACATCATGCCTTGTGTGCTAATCAGATAAATGTTCATACTGCTTTTTCAAATGAATAATAAATCTTTAAGTGGGCTTCATATTTATATTAAATTTGCTGTAAGCTTAATTTTTTTTTTTTGAACGTGAGAAAGAACGAGGGTAAGTTGTATATCCTCTGTTTTCAGTTCAGGTCAGACTCTCAGGTAAGGACCCACTAGGGGCGAGGGGGAAGTGGGGACAGAAGAAGAATAGCCGGTGAGAGGAAGAGCTGAAGTAGAAGAGAAAGAGTCAGGACTAAACCCAACAGTCTAACTACTTCTGGATGTAGTCAATATATCCTCTCCAAAAATCAATATTCTGCTGATACAGACGACTTATATTAAATAAAAATTGCTGGAGGTTCTATGAGAAATATTTCACGTTTTAAGGGGAAAATGAGAATGGTTTTGTGAGGCTACTGGGATACAAAATTACTTAAAGATGATAGCATGAATTACTAGCAAATAAATTTATAGTTGCGCGATTTATTTTGTCGTATGGTGCATAAAACATGGACAACGTGGACAGATTTACTGACTTACCGAGAGCAAAATTGAAGATGAGCGATGAGTTGAGTGATGTAGAACATTCTTGAAAAAAAAGAAAAACACATTCGGGGGATTTATGATCAACATTTCACTGAATTCGTTTTCACGAAAAAATTCTCCTAACCTGGGAAATAACACTTTTGTTTTTTTAAATGAATCAGGGTTATTTATGGTATTCACAATTAAATTGGAGAAAATGCTAAATTTAAATTTATATTAGCAGAGAAAAATGACTTGCACTAGCAAGAAATAAGAATGCTCCGTATATGACTGTCCATACTACACTGCATTTCGATATGAAGGCAAAAATCTGATGACTTAGATGTGAATAAAATCATTTTTTTAAAAGAATTCAATTATTTAAGTCAGAAAAAGCATACGACAGCAAGAACATTCACCCAAATTTTGAAGAAAATAACACTGCAAGAAATTTGAAATTCTTGTGGGACCTCATTCTATTAGAGATTTCACTGTTTTATTGATTCCACTTGACATAATTTATAAGAAATGAAGTAAGAGGTGTAGATTCTTAATGCTATTGTAAAAATAGGATATTCTTTACCACTGCATTATATTGGAAGGAAATAAAAAAGGAAACTATCACTTAAAGCTTTAGTAACCAGAATTATCTAATGACACTGAAATTCCTCTTTCGACCTTTCTCACCATAATGTGAACTTAAAGTTATCATTAATCTCTCAACACTGTATCCTACTTCCACACCTCCACTGCTGTTGTAAGTAACCCACATTCATACCTTCATTTGACTTTACTGTTTTCTCATGAGATATTCTTCCTAGTTTCTAATATTGTCAAAAATGGTATAGATTACTTTGTGATGTATAAATAGAGCGGTCAAACAAGCCAGATTTTGTTAAATTATTTTTGTATTATTACACATGGATAGATATATTCACATGAAAAAGATAGTACGCATAGTGCACTAAAACTCACTTAGCTACCTAACCTGTTATTCCTAACATTTTGTTAATATATCGTATATAACACCGATGAAATATATTAATTTTGTAATGTTTAAATTTATTTTCGCGGACGTATAGTCAAAATAAATATATGTTCAGCTTGGCAATAAAAAAGTTACTTCATGAACCAAATTTGCACTTTTTTCTAGGACACAGATATGGCCTTCAATTAATACACCTTTAATGTTACCCCCATATGGAATTGGCCTAATTTGAGTCTCTCCAGAACCCAATCAGGGTACAGTAATTTTTTAACCTTGTCTCGAGCCCATAGACCTACTTTTTTGTCATCCTCAAATAACCAGTCAGATAGCATCAACTCTTTTCCAACCGGAGTTAGTTGAGATGTGAACCAGTATAGTTCAAGACTTAGGAGAGTGTTGCCTAGTCATTCGCCTTCGCTGGTAAGTAGGATTAATGACTGATCGAACTTGCTTTTAAAAGTTAAAGAAAAAAATGGAAAGAAACGCCAAAAGTCACATGTGTAAAAAGGTTTTAGAATGTTCCAGTGTATAACATACTAAAATCACAATCAGATCCCTCAGATATTTCGAAGACCAACTGCTATAAGGTCTTCGATAGTATCTGAACTGATAATGTCGTCTGTTTCAAATACAGGACGGCAATTTTGCATGCAATACAGTTTTTATTTCTGCCTTATTTATTCCAATACAAACAATTATAATCTAGGTTAACATAACCTAATATATACCTATAATTAACCAATATTAGTGAAATAAACATTCGGCTTACATCTGGCAGTGTGGGTAATATGGTAATCCCTTCAAGCGTTGCTAGTCCCACGCACGGTGTTCAATCTGCAGTTGAATATAAAATGAAATGGAGCCCAATGGAAATAAGTCACTCTGTCTGTTTTGGGTTATCCTAGGTTTTTTACACATATGCTGCTATGTATGATAATATATGTATAAACGGTAGTTCTCCCTCACTAGGAATGGAGCTTCCTGCCCCTTCCACTGGGACCACGTGTAGACGGAGACTTCCTCCCGGCTCACCCAGCGCTGCTGATAAGAGACCGTCAGTATAACCCCGTTGACATACTCTCTGGCACCACGGCTCATGAAGGCCTTATCATCGCTTTTGGTCGATCTTCTTACGTTATTAAAAAAAAAAAGTTTTATTTTAGACTATTCAATATTATTTTGAGCTTTAAACACCAGGCCACCGGAGGGGTTTAGAGTAGATTGTTTTTCCTCTGACATAAGTTCACTTGCACTTGATGACCGAAGCATCGGTGAGATGGGGAAGGAAGTAGGAAGGGGAAGGATGGAAATACTGGAAAAGGATGGGATGGTGTAGGAGAGGAGGGTAGAAAGATCAGTGGCCCAACCACTGTGGAGCAAGTGGTACTGAAGTACTGCAGGTCTTGATGGAGAGTAATCAGGGACGACGAGATATGGCACCTATAAAGGTGCGATGAGGCGGCGGCAGGCAGGCAGGGAAGGTCAAGGCAGGCAGGGAAGATCAAGGCAGGCACAGGAACGAACTTCAGTGATGTGTTGGTGAGGAGGTTACTTGATCAGTGTTCCATTGCGCCATGTGTTGAATTTCCTTATTGGGAGGCGAGATAGCTCAAACAGTGGGTTGTCTTTATAGGAAGCGAGGTGTTGGAGGATTGAGTCTGTTTTGATGATCTGTTCAGTACAGCCGAACTTGACAGTTCCCAGTTGGAGTTGGTAGAGAAGATTGTGGGCACGAATTTTGTCATTCATCGATGCAGTGGTGAAGAACCTGACACCAGGTATGGAGTATGGTGTTTCCATAGTAGAGGTGTTGGGAGTGGTGGAAGGTGAAGTCGGTGATTGGTTCGTGGCAGTATCAGTTGGAGGCTTCTCATTGGTGGGGAGTGGCTGTCTCGACTGTCAGGGAGGCAGCTGATTGGTTCTTGGTAGTGGTGGTGTTGCGAGGTGGTGGTGAGCTCTCATTGGTTGTTGCTGGCGTGACGTCATTAGTAGATGGTGGTGGAGCAGCCGCTTGTGAGTAATTTTCAGGTGAAGAAACGATGACAGAATGCTGGTTGTTGTTGAGAATCAGAGAAGATGGTGGAGAATCTGGGAATTTGAACTCTGGCCTGTTGTTTAACTTGAAGAGTTCATTAATGGAAGTGTTGAAAGTCCCAGGAACAGCAACGTTATGCATGTGTGCATTCACCATACAATAGTAGATGGTGGTTGGGTCACATTCAGGTGCGATGTTGGTAGTGGTAGGTTGAGTAGAAGCTTGGAGAATTTTTGTTGTGGTGGCTTGCAGTTTTGTAATAGCAGCATAGGTGGGTGATGTTGAAGATGACTTATTCTGAGCTGCTTCTTGGGTCTTCTTCACAATGTCTTTACGAGTGGGACATTTAGCAGCAAGAGTGTGATGATCGTTGCTTTTACAGTTCAGGCAAGATGGTGTTGGTGGAGCAGCGGCGGTGCATGATCTAAAATCATGTCCTTCACTACTACATGTTGTGCAGAACTTCTTGTCCTTCACAGGACAGTCGCTGGTGCTGTGCATAGGTTCATGCGCACCCAACTTTTAATCAGTGCTGTAATGATTTAAGATTGCTTCGATTGCTTCCATTTGGGTACATGAGTCATGCGGATAACTGGATGTTTTTGTCTTGGAGTGTGATATTGTTGAGGCTAAATGGACTCTGGTTGTTACCTCGAATGCTTTTATCTTTTATTTTTGAAGAATCGCGTAGGACTTTTGTCTTCGACGAATTTGGGCAGTGTTGATTGTAAGATTGTCTAAGAATTATTATTGTAATTTCCCCAAAGCCTTGAGAAAAATCTCTTCACATAAATACTCGAGGTTAAGTAGTCTCGGAGTAATAGCTCTTATTAATACTCAGATTTACTCAAAATATCATGGTATTTAAAATACCCGTTAAAATTATCAAAGGCAATGTTTAATCTTTAGAGAACTTGATTTCAATAAATAATTATATGTCAAGACCCACAGTTAGAATCAGAGGACAGAAGAGGCGAAAATGAGATCAGGGCGGCTGTCACTTTTACTTAAGTTGCTAAGCTTTATTTTAAGGCATTTTTTTTTATTTAAGCCTGCTTTGGAAGTAAATAGATTGAAGTGAAACATATTTTATACTAAAAAAAAATTTGCATTTCCAGACTATCTGATTTAAAACTGTTGAAAATCACTTTGCTCCATTTCCGCAGCTTCATTCTTTAAGTATTCTCTCGCTGACTGATACCTGCATAGATTGCCTAAGACATGATAATGTAACTCATTCCAGTTCTTTGTCGCTTTATAGTAGATGTTTGATGCCTGGTTACCTTCTGTGGATACTTCAAAATTGTGTACACTTCCCCTAGTACAATGACTGTTTTGTTTCTAAAATTTCTAAAAGGTATTCTGGACAATGGTTGTTGGGAGTTTTGTGTGCACGGTATAGTTTCAGCTGCTTTAGTCAATCTGCTGCTTTTAGCATGGCCAGTTTCTGCTGTGCAATTGTCTTATACGTTCTCTTTAACCCAGGTCCAGGAAGAATCTCACTATTTTGTAATTTGTAATCTGAAAAAATAGGAGTAATGCGGCCTTGCATAAGAGGCAGACATAAGGCGTCGCGTGCTGGTAGTCAATGTGCCTCTGTAGAGGAACTTGAACCTGGTATTACGTTCTGGACTATTAATTTACCTGACATGCGAGTGTCAAGGGATTTTCCCAAAAAGGTATTTAACAAATGTTGTTCTTGAGGTAGGTTCTATGCAACAATTCTTTAAAATTGACTTCAACTTGCATTTTGTACCAAATAATATAACTTTACTTTTGTGACAGTCTTGTGATAGTTTATCCAATAACCATCAACCAGTTCAGTGGTAATTCCTGAGCTATATCTTTTGGGTCTTTTACTGACATCAAAGAGCGTTGTCAGCTGCATATAGTAGAAGTATCCATTTAACACTAATGGACATGTCACTGACAGCTCAGATACTACCTTGTTATCGGCAAGGGTTTCGATTCTATATTAACTTTTAGAGTTTGTTTCCTGTTGTTGAGGTAAACTTAAACCAGTTTAGAGCTCATACTGATGCCGTTTTTTACGTAATGTATCATGGTTTATTGTGCGAAGTCTTTTGCAGGTTTAAGCCTGTAAAATCTCATTTCTTAGTTGGAGTTCGTATATAGCAGCTTTCAGGTTATATAAGAATAAAGCCATTCTGAAAGCGACATTCTGAAACCTGACTGGCAATACACTGCTCATTAGCATTTTGGATATGAATATACTAACAGGTCTATAGTTATTAACATTCGAGCTATACTATTTTTCTTGAAAATAGTTACTCTTTCAGCTCATTCGTCTTGGTATCGAAGGTGAGAGATAAATTGACTGAAGGTTATAGGTATTTCGGTTAAGCCATCATCTGGCTGTCATGTCATTATATCCGGTGCTTACATAAGCTAGCTCACCGGTTAACACTCATTTTCTGGCCAATGATGTTATACCGATTTTAGGGTCAGTTTGTGGTGCTGATTCCAAATTTGTCTAGTTATAATTTTTGTATAAATTTGGTATCCCATTGAAAAATATATATGTGAAAAATATATTGACCAGGAGGGGCTTTCTTACAAATCGCATTGAAATTACTTTTTAGATTACGCAAAAGTCAAATCATGTAATACACACTAGCACTTCATTCTATATAGTAACAGATTAACATAGTAAGATAATTCAGATACCACTAATTACTGCATATGAAAACGTTGTACGATCTTCTTCTATGTTGGTCATGAGCACAGTTTTGTTGAGTGAGTAATTGGAAGAGATGCTTATTGGTTACCATTGTACAATAAGACACAGTTGAAGCTTCTGATGAAATGTCTATAAACAGTCGACAATCTCCTGGTCGATATTCAAGTCCCATTCTAAGAAGTCCAGTGATGTTATTGCAGTATATAAGTTCTTCTTCTTGGCTGAAGGAAGGAGTTCAATCTCTCTTGTCCGATAAACTGTTATTATAATTTCTTGTTATAGATAGTTATTTTCTTTTACTCTGGATGATAAAAGTTCAGATGCTTGCTTTGACAGACTGAGGTCATATATCAGATCACTGAGTTCTTCTTGGAAGAACTACTGGGGTGTTGAAATGTTTACTTCATATTCACTTCCACTTGTGTTACATCCTAAACCTGAGTTTCTTCAACATGTGACAAGGGAAGGTCAGGCAGCGTTGTAAACACTGGTATGGGAACGTCTTCACACTGTGGCACAGGTCTCCTTGCTGACTCCAAATCAGAATATTCCCACTTGACTTTCCAATTGTATCGAGTGAAACCTTTCACATTCACCATACAAAAATAATCGTCGTAGTGTTTTTTTGGCTTTCTCCACACCATAGACACACTGAAGTTTAAAGTTTTCCTTTGCCTATTTTTGCACCCTCGTAAGCATTCCACACAGGTTTTGCATACTATAAGTGGAGCCCAAGACTTGTCTTGGGCTCCAAGCCTCATTCCAAAATAAGCAAGATGAGTTTGTTTTACAAAATCTGTGATGTTTTTCTTTGTTTTTGAAAAGAATATTCGCCACAAATGAGCAAAATGTTTTGGGATTGTTTAAGCAGGTTCTTCGTGAAGAACTCATGTTTATCTGAAAAAAATAACAAGATAAAGATTACAGTGTTGTCACTTGGTCGTTGTTGATGCAACTCCTTTCGTTAAATATTAAATTGTTTAAAAATAAAATTATAATCTTTATTAAAACTATCTGTATATGCAAATTGTCACTTCATATACATGTGTTAAGGCTAAGTTCCCTGTTAACTGAGGGTAGGTATGCAATATCTCACAAACTAGAGCCAATTGGAAAAACCTACTGCCATTTTCGAATTCAGCAACCCAAAAATACACTAAATACCTTCAAATATCTTTGGCAACGATTTTTTTTTGACCAGTGATGGGCTGAATTTGCTAAGTTTCTTTTGCGCAAATTCATCAGATACACACAGATGATTTTTTTGGTAACTCTTTAATTGCTGGAGTAGTTTTCAAATCATTTGATTCTATTCTGTTACATTTGTTTGATGCACCTGGCAATGTACTGACTAATGGTACTGCAACAGTTGTGTATTACGCATTGAAACACTGCCACTGCAGTTGTTTCGTGCCATGCCTCGTTATCAATATTTAGTACTGTTAGAATGATATACCAGTTAATGGCTATACTCACCCATTTTCGCTTAACTCTGACCTATAAACTCATATTATCAACTTAGTACTGTAGGCCGATAGCCTTTTTATTAACAAGGTATCTGCTAAAATAGCTTAATACCATTATTTTCAGCTCTCTTTAGTCAGCGGAACCTTCAAGAGTCACTCCTAAACAATTTCTCCTACGTGGGTCCTCTGAGTCTGATCTGCTGTGATGGGTCCTCCGACCCTCTCTCTATCACCCGAAGAATCTATACCTATTATCTCGGAGGAGTGAACTTCAATCCTGAGACACAGAAAGATCAGATAATTCAGGTATGCATCTTTCCTTCCTTGTTCTCTCTCTGCTCTGTATGTTAGCTTCTGCAGTCTCTATGTTAGCTTCTGCAGTCTCTATGTTAGCTTCTGCAGTCTCTATGTTAGCTTCTGCAGTCTCTATGTTAGCTTCTGCAGTCTCTATGTTAGCTTCTGCAGTCCCTATGTTAGCTTCTGCAGTCTCTATGTTAGCTTCTGCAGTCTCTATGTTAGCTTCTGCAGTCTCTATGTTAGCTTCTGCAGTCTCTATGTTAGCTTCTGCAGTCTCTATGTTAGCTTCTGCAGTCTCTATGTTAGCTTCTGCAGTCTCTATGTTAGCTTCTGCAGTCTCTATGTTAGCTTCTGCAGTCTCTATGTTAGCTTCTGCAGTCTCTATGTTAGCTTCTGCAGTCTCTATGTTAGCTTCTGCAGTCTCTATGTTAGCTTCTGCAGTCTCTATGTTAGCTTCTGCAGTCTCTATGTTAGCTTCTGCAGTCTCTATGTTAGCTTCTGCAGTCTCTATGTTAGCTTCTGCAGTCTCTATGTTAGAGCTTCTGCAGTCTCTATGTTAGCTTCTGCAGTCTCTATGTTAGCTTCTGCAGTCTCTATGTTAGCTTCTGCAGTCTCTATGTTAGCTTCTGCAGTCTCTATGTTAGCTTCTGCAGTCTCTATGTTAGCTTCTGCAGTCTCTATGTTAGCTTCTGCAGTCTCTATGTTAGCTTCTGCAGTCTCTATGTTAGCTTCTGCAGTCTCTATGTTAGCTTCTGCAGTCTCTATGTTAGCTTCTGCAGTCTCTATGTTAGCTTCTGCAGTCTCTATGTTAGCTTCTGCAGTCTCTATGTTAGCTTCTGCAGTCTCTATGTTAGCTTCTGCAGTCTCAAAATGTGTAAAATATCTAGGATATTTTTTTTGCGCAATGATTATTATTGGCAGATAAATATAATGATATACAAGGAATAAAAAAAAAATAAAACAATTAATAACTAGATTTAAAAGAAACTTATATTCATCCTATTGTTTAATGCAATTTGCTCAATTGTTTAAGATTCTATATTAAATATATTAAAGAATAAAAACTATCACTGGTAAATTCTGTCACTTAGTGTTTCCTTAGACAGAGGAAAAAGAAGTAAAAATTAATTGTATGTAAAAGGGTCCTTACTGAGTGTAATATAAAAATGTATAACATAAACCTGACGACGGGTAAACAATTATTATACCCTAATTTTTTAATGTTATATTAACAAAAAAAAAAAAATTTCTGTGAATGAGATGAATCTATATACTGGATAACTGAAATGTCTAGGAATGTGAAGACTGTTAAAAGAGAATAAATTAATATTGTTGTGAACAGAAAAAAAT
Source organism: Cherax destructor (assembly GCA_009830355.1). Classification (NCBI taxonomy): domain Eukaryota; kingdom Metazoa; phylum Arthropoda; class Malacostraca; order Decapoda; family Parastacidae; genus Cherax; species Cherax destructor. The sequence continues at coordinate 27,176 of WNWK01013016.1, read as the reverse complement.
GAACTAGAATCTATTGGTATGTTCAAATGCCTGTAGTGTTCTAGGGAGAGAACAAGAACTCGTGTAAGAGAACTTAGTGGAATGAGTCGAGGAAAGTGGCTGGTGCAATGGCAGTCTTAGCAACATGACAGGATGAGACGCAGTTAAAACATTGCATGAGGATATGTTTGTATCATTGCGAATGTATGGATGTATTACTGAGTAGCAAGAGATTGAAGAAATATTTTAGAAACATTAAAAATATTCAATACTAGTGTTTTTAAATACATACAACAATAATAATGCTGTGGAAAGATGACTGCAAAAGTCTGACTGGTAGAGTAAGGAGTGTGCATTAACATATATATAAAGTGCATGACAGAAAATTTGAAGTAGGGAGGAATTGAAGAACTAGAAGTAGGCCTAACGAGACTAGTATGTGTATGAGGCAACGTCTCGTGTATAAACTCTGCAAAATTTGCAATTGATGGACTATTGCATGGTCTTGTGACCTTGGACGCACCGGAAAGCAAAGAGCTGAAGTAGTATGCAGATTTCACAGATGGATTTTTTATTTTTTTTAGCAAACCAAACTTCAGAGTTAAGTCAACGAACTAATATCAAAGGCTGCCACAGTGAAAAGCTGTTCCTTAAGGCATAGTTCTCTCCCTAACTCTCATATCTGACATAAATAAAAAATAGCACTGTAACATACTTTGCAGACGATCATAAAATATGAATGAGTGGCATCCAGGGAGGACACAATGTCCACGATGCTATAAACTAGGTCTTCCAGTGGGCTACTCAGTATGATTTTCACTGATGATAAATTTAAGTTTCTCTATAGAAAAATATGAAGAATTAAAAATGGAACGGAGTATAAAACGAGGAATATGAGAGGACTCAGTGATATCAGAAAATCATAAGTTCATGATTTACAACAAAACTGCAATCACAAACGCAAGTAAATTGATTGATAGGATGGGTAACTAGGAACTTCAAAACAGAAATGCCAAACTAATGATATGCTTTGTCACTCGTGCTGCATAAAGTGGAATAATGTTACACATTATCAACCCCCTTCAAGGCTGGCTAAATCACTGAACTTGAGAATATACAGAGAATTCTCAATGTCTGTGTAAATTCAGTAGAGCACTATAATTATTAGGAACGCTTGAAGACCTTAAATTGTACTCCTGGGACGTAGGGAGAGAGATAAATAATAATTTACTCCTGGTAAATTCTGGAGGGATTGTTCCTAATTCTGCACACTGAAAATACTCTCTAAGCGAGCAAGAACTTCGGCAGACTGAGCAAAATACCTCCAATGAAAAGCAGGCGTTCACTGGACACACTAAGAGATAAATAACTGTAACGACACAAAGACTTTTCCAGCATGGAAACCGTATGTGTTGGGTTCACTCATTTTGTGCCTTTATATCTGTAAAACAGCTCATAATATGGCTTAGATGTGTTTAATGATGGCGTTAATTTTTCAGAGGTTAAATGTGAATATTATGAAATAATGAAAAGTAATTATCTTGTACACTTAATGTATAAACTTTATATTACTTACCTTTTTCCCTGCGATGACATTGTGAAAAAGTAATGATAATGACTAACTTGTTACTTTTCTTTAAAAAATAATTATTGCTCAATCATTACACTTCTAGATGTTTGGAGATCACCATTTACTAGTACCTCAAGACCTTACAGAAATTATGCATTCGTATAACGACCACCCCTATAAAAAGACCTTTGCTTACGAACTTGAGCATCGAGGTCAACTCTCCTTCGGTGACTTCTTCGTACCGGAACTAAGCAACAATTGTGAGTGTTGTAATCACTTTTTAACATCAAATATTATCATTTAAGTAATGCTAAAAATATGTTTTATAATTTGTCTGTAAGTTTTATGATACAACAAAAGTGGAAAAAACAATAATAAAGAGTTAATGGTTCATAATAGATAACTTCTTTTTTTTCAGTCGTAGATCATGCTGATGATCTGTACTACTTGTTCAGAGGAGGACCCTTCCTGCAGCCCCCCACAAGCCCTCCAGGTCGCCCTCAAGATTTACAACGTGAGGTTGACCTCAGAGTGAGGCACTTCATCACAACCATGTGGACTAACTTTGCTACTTACGGGTAAATCTCCTCATGAATGGTGATGCTATGATTCTGGTGAAGGGTTGATGAAAGGAATTAAAGCCTCTCCTCTTCCTGGGACCTAACATAATTACCTCCTATTTTCTAGGCGTTGTTTGGTTCCTACATGCTTAGCGGTCTTCTTTGATCATACTAGCAAAATATTACATGGAAAAATTGTTAACAAGTAAAAAGCAATGGAGAATGTTGCAGATTATTTATTTTCCATAAAAGAGTTTAAAATTTGTCGGCTTCGAAGTAATTTTTGGTAGTCAAAGGTTACTTTAAATATTATTTACTTACATCGTATAAATGAAAGTGAACCTGGCTCTCACAGTGCGAAGTTAATTCATTATTAGTCTTGAGTTTCTCCAGAGCACTATGGTAGCAACACTATATATGAAACCACATTATGTCTTTCTTTCTTAGGAATCCAACACCGGACAATACTCTGGGATTTACCTGGGAACCTGTTGCTGAGGACTTCCGCTATCTTTCCATCACAGCCACGCCCACCATGAAATATAACACCCGTAAAGAGGTAGTGTAAATGTTTTTTCTATATGAGACACTTTTCTAGTAAAAACATTTTTAGGGACAACTTTTTGATGTTAGGATCTTTATAAAATCACAGAACAGAAATTACACGCACAGGGCACAGAACACAAAATAAACATATACATACATGTGGACATGGAAAAAAAACTTCCTACAGAGAGTGAAGAAAAAAAAGGTGGTGTGCTTCGTGGTCTAAAACAGTGAGCGTCGATGGACATCACTGCACGCCTTCCTGCGTCTGGACAGATACTGCAACACATTGCTGTGGCTTAGCTGTGACGTAACAAGGTACGGTCTCCTCTGGAGCGGTGAAGCAGACATCATAGGAGTCACTGCATGGTTCACTCAATCCTGGAGCACATCCTGCTGGTGCCCTCGAGTGAGGCATCGTCAGTAGTCGGCAACTGGGCAGGACTTCTTCTGGCAAGCGACTCAGGACATTTCTCGACTGGTACAAAATATCTGGAAGTCGTAACATCATACACCATACTGGAGTGAGCAGACTAGCAGTCAAAGTGACATCATCTTTGTACAGGAGCTTACTGAAGCTGTGACACGAGGCTGACCCAGCGCCTGCCGACACGGCTAACGGCTAACTGCAGCTTGACGAGTGTCATTCTCTCGACAGTTGGAGTTATAGCAGAGGTTAGTCTAAGCGTTCTCAGAATGGTTCTCTACATATAACTGCACTCTGACGGTCTAGGAGGTGAAGTGGAAATGAATCTCGATGGGAATCGTAGTGGGTACGAGTCAGCAGGGCATTACACGGTGCTCAGACGCTCGTAACTGACGCCTTAACTGACTAATGTCAGCTGTCAAGCGCGGGGTCACACCGGGTGACAAGTAACACGAGGTGCTACACAGTGGTCTGGGCTCAGACAGGACACACGGAAAACTGCACCCACCTACTGCACATGCGGTTACAACATGACGCTTTTCTGTGCAAAAATCGACACTAAGCCATACATGAACATGTGAGAACACTGAGAGGAATTAATTACACATGACATATATCTTCTCTCAATCTTCTTGACAACACAAACACATTGCTCACTGTGAAACTAACACATGTGACATCATGTGATGTCAGGCATGACGTCGTGAGGGATGTCATGGGGTGACGTCGTAAAGTCGGGCAGCATCATGGGTGATATCATTGAAGTCGGGCAGCATCGTAGGTGACGTCAGCAGCATGGTGATGTCGTTAACAGGCAGCATTGTGGGTGACGTCATAAGGTGACATCAGTGGAGTGATGCGGCAGCAGACCACAGCATGTGGCTCGGGATCTGGCTTGGTGATCCACGTGGCTTGGTGATCCACGTGGCTTCATGATCCACATGGCTTCGAGTGACCTCGGGCACTCAGATACACATCTCTGGCAAAGAATTCACATTGAATTCGCAGAGAACAGCAGAGAGAGTGTGAGACGGTGAGTGGTGTGTTGGAGTGAGGTGAGCGTGGGGTGAGCATGAGTGAGAGAGGTGAGGAACTCCGGTCCGCTTCCTCCTTCAGCCCACAAATTCGGGGAGAAACACACTGGACACAGAAATCACCACAAACTCTCCTCTGACTTGCTGAAATAGCTGTGCTGAGCTGAACAACAACAGCAGAACATACAAGTGATGCTGAACACATGACTTGAGAACAGTGTGAGGTACTGTGACACACTGTAACACACTGTGACACACTGTGTCCAGTGTGTTTCTCCCCGAGTTTGTGGGCGGAAGGAGGAAGCGGACCGGAGTTCCTCACCTCACTCACTCATGCTCAGAGAAATTCGACAAATTTCGGCCTGGATGTTTGCTTGTACTTGTGTCTGGATGCTAATACTTGCAGACACAACATCAGGATAACTCGTTGAGATACAGATGCTTCTTGTGTAGGATGATGAAGTGAAGACAACTTCATTCCCCTTCCTTCCCTCTCTCCGGTTAAACACATCTGCTGCCAAGGCGGTGGCTGAAATGATAAAGCTTCAGAGGCTTCTTACTTTATTGGCGATAACGTGAGGTACCCATGGCCCGGGAGGGCCATGCCCAGTGAAGGAGAGAGGAGCAGGCCTTGTTGACTGAGTGATGCCTGGATGCCAAGTGAGAGCGATGTAAGTGTGGTGTTTCTGAACTGGGTATGGGCCTATAGGTGGCACCATGAGCATGGCACGAACTATAAACTCAGCTGGCAGACAGCATAGGCTGTCTATGCAAACAGTACAGGCTGTCTGCATTCTCTGCATTATATTAACACCATACATTGTTCTCAGACATGACATCTCCACTGCCTCCAGCATTCTCCTTGTTGCAACATTCACCACCCATGTTTCACACCCATACAAGAGTGTTAGTATAACTATACTCTCATACATTCCCCTCTTTGCTTCCATGGACAAAGTTCTTTGTCTCCACAGACTCCTCAGTGCACCTCTCACTTTTTTTTCCTCATCAGTTCTATGATTCACCTCATCTTTCATAGACCCATCTGCTGACACACCCACTCTTAAATATCTGAATACATTCACCTCCTCCATACTCTCTCCCTCCAATCTGATATCCAATCTTTAGTCATCTATTTTTTTGTTATTCTCATCACCTTACTCTTTCCTATATTCAATTTTCTTTTCTTTTCTTTTACATACCCTACCAAACTCATCCACCAACCTCTGCAATTTCTCTTCAGAATCTCCCAAAAGCACAGTGTCATCAGCAAAGAGCAACTGTGACAACTCCCACTTTGTGTTAGATTCTTTATCTTTTAACCCCACACCTCTTGCCAACACCCGCATATTCACTTCTCTTACAACCTCATCTATAAATATATTGAACATCCATGGTGACGTCACACATCCTTGTCTAATGCCTACTTTTACTGGGAAGTAGTCTCCCTCTCTCCTACATACTCTAACTTGAGCTTCACTATCCTCGTAAAAACTCTTCACTGCTTTCAGCAACCTACCTCCTGTTCCATACATTTGAAACATCTGCCACATTGCCCCCCCTATCTACCTTGTAATATGCCTTTTCCAAATCCATAAATGCCACAAAAACCTCTTTACCCTTATCTAAATACTGTTTACTTATATGTTTCAGTGTAAACACTTGGTCTACACACCCCCTACCTTTCCTAAAGCCTCCTTGTTCATTTGCTATCCTACTCTCCCTCTTACTCCTAATTTTTTCAATAATAACTCTACCATACACTTTATCAGGTATACTCAACAGAGTATATGAGACCTGAACAAAGTACGCATCCCTCTATCCACTGAATCATCAATCCTGCTCGTAAAGGCTGGTACCCCAAACAGGATGAGGTTGAAATTAGTTTGAGGCTCCACCACGTATGTCCTTGCACAAGGAAAAACACGCTCAGTGCTGCTGAGTGCCTGGTGTTTAAGGACTGATGGTCAAGTGGACACAGGGATGGGTACTTTGTTCAGTTCTCACAGGGCTGTGCATGGGAACTTAGGATCGAGTCCTGGCCAGCTGCAGTTCTGTTAGTGATATATACTTTAGCGTCACTTAAATTAACTCATGATTCTCTCTATTAGTGTATCAAATTGAATATCATTATTATCCCTAGTTCGTACAGAGTATGTATGCTGATTTAAACGAAGCTTAAAATCTTTCTTTTCCCTAATCTAACACTTGTCACAATCTGTGCACGGAGTCTTATAAATGAGAACTTTCGTTTCACAAAATGTCTTAATGGTATTAGAGCTGATGAGAGCAAAGTTAACATTACTGGAAAGAATTTTGTGTGCGGATTTATATTCCTCGAGTAGGGAACTACAATTAAATTTCTAGTTTCATTTTCTTTAACCTCCAGAAAGCTTTTTTTTAGCCGAGAAATGAGCAGTCTATAAAATTCTTGGTGTAAACTAGATTAGAAAATGTATTTTAAATAGATTTAATCTCATGGTTTAAGAACTATGAATCGCAAATTCAGTTACACCCTAAAAAATTAGCTCGAAATGACAACTCTTTTAGTTTTTGGAGAGTAAGTGGAAAAAGCATGTAGATAGGTATCCGAATGTGTTTTTTTTTTTTTTTTGTATACATTAATAATAGGCGTATTTCTTGGACTTAGGTATGCGAGTGTGTCCAAAAAAAAAAAATGTCTGCTGACTCTTGTCCGCTTTTTCAACTTAAAACTTAATTTAACTCAAAGAATTAAGACGATCTAAGAGCTGTGGTCAGTGCCGAATTTACCTATAGGCTTGGCAGGCTGAAGCCTAGGGCCTCAAAATCTAGGAGGCATCCGACCAAGGTGTATAATGTTTTTGACTGTCATTGGCCTTTCTTACACATGGTCATAACGCACTGTACTCTCTAAACAACCCTTCAGTAATGTTCCTTGCACTCCATTTCAGAATAATACTGTCTTAAGCCGATTTCTGTATTGATTTTGTCCTTCCAGAAAAGCAGTGAGGTGGATAAGTTGACTGAGGCCCTCAGTCATTTTTACTTTGATGTTAATGAGAAGGGTGATACCAGGCTTCAAACTAACAATCTTTTGCAGAAAATGGAAGAGCTGAAATTTGTGTTTATACTGTATTTTTGGACCGGTGTGCTAAATCATTTTCACAATGTCAGAAATCAAATCAAGATAATTTTCACAAGGTCAGCAAAGCCTTTCAGAAACCAAAACTGTTATTGAGTACTTGTGCATGTTTGTACAGTTCACTTCAGACTTTTTTAAGCTAAATAAGAAACTATTTTGATAAGCTTAAGCAACAAGCAAAAGCCACCTTGCCAAATGTTAACTACAGAACTGTCACAAGGAGACGAAGACTAAGGGAACGGCAATTAAATGACGGAAGTGCACGTGATCCTGATGCCTTAGATGAACTTTCTTCAAGAGATAAGTTTAGGATAAAATCCTTTATTCCTATACTAGATGCACTTGAAGCCAGTTTAAGAAGAGCTACTGTGTACAGTGATGTTGTACACGTTTCCCTTTCATGTTAATCTGACAGGATATAAACAAGAGACTAAGACTCGCGTCAGGAAACACTTGTCCTGTTTCCTGACTGACCTGACCTGACCTAACCTAACCTAAACAAGAAATTCAGCAAGGTGTTGAACTGTTGATGGCAGCATTCCCGGAAAATTTTGACCTGAAACTTACTTATGAACTTTTGCACTTTCATTTGTATGTGAGACATAGCAATAGGCCTACATAAGAGCAGTCACTGTCTCATACAGACCTTTACCAAATTATACACAAGGAAAAAATTCAGATGACCGTCCCTAACGTGGAAGTAATCTTGCGGTTATTTCTTATCGCAATGATCACTAACTGCTCGGAAGAGAGAGCTCTTTTTCAAGCCTCAAAAGAATTAAAAATGAATTAAGGGCCACAATGTCTCAAGAGAGATTGTCTGTACTGAGCATTCAGTGCATTGAACGTGACAAACCTAGACAAATTTCATTTTCCTTAAGTTTTCACAGAGTTTTAACATTTGTGATTTTTTTCAGTCACTACGGTATTTAACAATAACATCTTATGTCCTTTTGAGGAGGAATTGTGAATTTCCGGAATTTTAATCACCCGTGATCATCCTAGGCTTCACTGAATTTTGTTGAAAACATTCTTCCATTTTATGTAGTCGTGAGGGTGGGGAACTTTGAGAGCCTCACAAGTGGAATAGCCTAGGGCCTCTCTTCATATAAATCTGGAACTGGCTCTGGTACATTAGCAAACGATGTAACGTAGCCAGGTGATCTCACTGTCAAGTTCACTCTCTAGGATCGCCATAAAAATATTAGTTAATACGGTGACAGAGGCGAACCCATTGATATTGCTTACACTAGGCTGTAAAAAGCATCTTTGTATGAGAGATGTTTCCATAAGTTTCAAGACCTTTTCGTAAGATACTGGAAGATTCGGATCCTCTTTAGCAAATTTTCGTCTTAAAAAATCAACTGTATTGTTAACAGGAACACCAGTGAACAAGTTGGCCACTTCAAAACTCACCATTATTCTGTTTTCCAAGTTTACATTTATTTAATTGAAAAAAACAAAGTCCTGTAAATTTAATAAGTACCTAAGTTCGAGGAAAAGTCATACAACACACTGCCTCTGGTAGAAGTTATAAACCTTAACGGAATATAAACTTTGTTTCTTTGGAAGCCCATACAAAAAGGGAAGCCCGGGTATGTGGGAAGTGAATTTGTTGAATAAATCAGGAAAATCCTGCAATAATGTTTAAAGTTTAGCATTGTAAGTATACGTTCTATTCCATTAAGCATCGTGCTTAATGGAGTAGAACGGAACTAAACATATGCTTGTTTATATCACAGTAAGATTAATGATTTAAATGAATATATACATTATATATATATATATATATATATATATATATATTATATATTATATATATATATATATATATATATATATATATATATATATATATATATATATATATATATATATATATATATATATATATATATATACTGTGCATCTACCTTGGCTGATACCTATCTCCAATACACCAGGTAGGAAGGAGGGGCAGCTGCCACCTTCAGGGAGTCCCAGAAGTCGAGAAAATATGGAGAACTTTCCCATCATTATATGTTTGTTCCCATAGGCTCATAGACCCTTGGCTCATGGGGAAAGAGTACATCTAAGTTCCTCAAGGAGCTGGGCAAAGGACTCAACAGGGTAACTAGGGATCCCAGGGCAGCTAGTTTTCTGTTCCAGCGACTCAGCACTGCTGTTCAGAGGGGTAATGCATGCTGTATTCTGGGCACGCGCCCCAGCTCGGAGGAGCTGGATGAGATTTTCGCATTATAATCAGTGACACATATGTAACAATATGTACTAGACATGTATCCCTCACACCTCGTGTACTGTATATGCCATCTTTATATCAACAATGTATCTCTTAAGTCTTTTGTGCCATATTGTGTAATAAAGTATACCTATTGGTAAAAAAAAAATAAATAAAAAAATAAAAGATGGGGTGGTAGGGGAAGTGGAATATTCAAATGGCTTCAGGAAGAAATCCAAATATTCTTCCTTGAAGCCAGAGGTGGACCCCATCCTATATATATATATATATATATATATATATATATATATATATATATATATATATATATATATGTCGTGCCGATTAGGTAAAACTTGCGATTTTGGCTTAAATAGCAACGCTCACCTTGCCATATAAGACAAGCGAAAATTTGTGTATGCAATAATTTCGCCAAAATCATTCTGAACCTAACGAAAAAATATATTTGATTGTGTTTGTTTATTATTAAATTAATGTTAACGTATCTAAAATATATTTAGTTGGGTTAGGCTAAATTAAATTGCGCTTGTTGTAATAAGGTTAGGTAGGTTTTCAAAGTTTCTCTTGGTACAAAATTATAAATTCTTACATTAACATATATGAAAAAATATATCTTTAAACGTATAAGAGAAAATTTTAGAAAGGACTTAATTTTAGATGAGTTCTTGCTAATTGACCAGTTTTACCTAATCGGCACGACATATATATATATATATATATATATATATATATATATATATATATATATATATATATATATATATATATATATATATATATACATATATAGTAAGCATATATCCTTGCTCTATTACTATAATTATTTGTATTTTGCCACTGCACGCACTCTACAAATCTGATAACCTTCATCTTTTTCTCAGTCTCGTGACTTCCTGAGCTCACTGCCCACTTTGCAGAACTTCATCCTGTTCCCAGAGAAGGTGACGTCGGCCTACAGTAGGTCACTGCTGTCACCGCAGAGCTACAACTACAACTGATGGTAACTGTACTGTGACGAAAAATTAACATATCCTTCCATATAAGACCTGACAAGTTAGCAGGTTTTCCTACAATTATTTAAAGAAAATCTACCTGTTCTGGGAAATAAAGCTAAAATTATTTGAATATTCATCCCAGGCTCTCAAATTTAAAACCCGGCCAAGGAATGGTGTATGGATTTTCTGGTTTTGTATCTGTTTGTTATCCAAAATGTAATAAATAATTCATACAGGTTTAAGGGTTCTTTATTGTGGGAGATGATTCACCGGTCAGTGACTTTATCAGTTCAATACAGAGAATAATACTGGAGACGGTGGAAGACATTAATTAGTTTGAGGTTATCAGTCTCAGTTTTGAAAGGTGTTCAGGCCATCAGTGTTGATAAATTTAAAGTGGATGCCCAAGGACAGACTTAAATACAAGGCAGGAGAGATGAAGCAGTTTAGAAGCGGTATCATAGGTTGGAAGACCTCATTAATGTAAGTTAAGCCAATAGGTAACGCAAGCATTAGATTCAAAGATGTTGCTGTGTTTATAAAACCGAGAAGTAGATGAAGAAGCAATGTGCCACAAAATTGCGACGGCGAAAGTCTTCACAATAATGGCGTTCAGTATTATTGAATCAGTGGCTTACGCACTAGTCTGGAGTTTTAGGACTAACTTGCCATGGGTTCAAACCTCACTCGTTCCGTGGTTTGGATAATGTTGAGCAAGTGTATATTTGGTTTTATCTGGTGTTGTATGACACTGTAGGGCTTTGAACATCCTGCGAATATAGTAAAATGATCGAGACACTTATGCAAAACATGGGAATCTTTATTAAGGAAACATTTCGCCACACACTGACTTCTTCAGTCTCTGCTTTGTGTTGGACTGAAGAAGCCACTGTGTGGCGAAACGTTTCCTTAATAAAGGTTCCCATATGTTGCATAAGTGTCTCAATCTTCAACTGGTCGGTTTTCAAACCATTTATCACACAGTAAAATTATCACCTGAGATCCAGGAGACAAGACGAGAGGAGGGAAGGAGGAGGAGGAGGGAAGGAGGAGGAGGAGGGAAGGAGGAGGGAAGGAGGAGGAGGAGGGAAGGAGGAGGGAAGGAGGAGGGAGGAGGGAAGGAGGAGGGAAGGAGGAGGAGGAGGGAAGGAGGAGGGAAGGAGGAGGAGGGAAGGAGGAGGGAAGGAGGAGGAGGAGGGAAGGAGGAGGGAAGGAGGAGGAGGAGGGAAGGAGGAGGGAAGGAGGAGGAGGAGGGAAGGAGGAGGGAAGGAGGAGGATGAGGGAAGGAGGAGGGAAGGAGGAGGAGGAGGGAAGGAGGAGGAAGGGAGGAGGAGGAGGGAAGGAGGAGGAGGAGGAGGAGGAGGAGGAGGAGGAGGGAGGAGGAGGAGAAGGAGGAGGGAAGGAGGAGGGAAGGAGGAGGGAAGGAGGAGGGAAGGAGGAGGGAAGGAGGAGGGAAGGAGGAGGGAAGGAGGAGGAAGGAGGAGGAGAGGAGGAGGAGGGGGAGAGGAGGAGGAGGGGAGGAGGAGGAGGAGGGAGGAGGAGGAGGAGGAGGAGGAGGAGGAGGGGGAGGAGGAGGAGGGAGAGTTTCAGAAAATAGGAGGGTAGAAAAAGGAAGCAAGCTGTTGTATCTGATGGTAAATGTACATCTGGCCTGCCAGATGTAGTGTAATGGTAGACTTAATAATGATAGTAATTAATGATTATTTGTAGTGGTAGTAACAATATTATCACTCACAAGTACGGCACATTGTAAAGTCACTGAAGACTGACCTAAGGTAAATTCCTGGAAACTGATATGCCCTTGTATATTGAAGATATTTATAATAATTTACGTAATGAAAAGTTTTTTATTCATTTGTCTTATTTGACTCTGTATTTAGCACTTCCCCGTAATATAATAATAATTTACCGTATTGCAATTTTTTTTTTTTTTGCAGAAGAATATTCAACATGCAGAGTCGTAGGCCCAGGTCAATATAATTGTTGGTCCAGTGGTGTAACAACTCACGCAGAAGTGCTTCGGATATTGGTATATTTTCATGTGTAAACCAAGACTTATTTATTTAAAATAATAAATATACGAAAAATATGCATGTTTAACTCATTGTCCCTGTTGACTCAGTAGTAAATAGATACCTGATGATCATCAGGCGTTTGGATAGACAGACCTCGATTATGAAGTTGCATGAATGGTTAACTTCTCAGTGGTAATGAGCTCCTGTGTGTGTGAACGTAACTTTTTTCCCCTGCACAGAGATCCAGCGAAATAATGACTACTGTGGTTCAGTCATTACATGGCGTAATTCTGGTCTCCGTATAATACGTATAATATAAATGAGTTGTAAAACAGAAGAATGACATGAGAAATACACCTGTATAAAGAATCTTTCCAACTAGGATATACTGATTCCCTGAACCTTTACTCTAGCAAGTAGACTACGGACATATGACTGAAGAAAAATATATTAGATGTTAATGATATGTAAAAGTAGTGAGTTTTCAATATTTGTAAAAAAGAGTGGAATAAAGTACCTGGAGTTTACCTGGAGAGAGTTCCAGGGGTCAACGCCCCCCGCGACCAGACTTTCAGTCTGGTTAGCGGCTCGCTAAAAACTGGGACTTTAGTAGTTCACTCATTTCCTTGCTGTCATCTGTGTAGGACCCATCCCGTTTAAGTAGGGGCCCAATACTGGATGTTGTTCTCGACTTTGATTTGGCATAAGAAAAGAAATACTTTGGGTTTCTTTCAATTTCATTTATGGCTTTTAGTTCTTCCCGCGTTTCTTGATTCCTGTAAGATTCCTTTAGTTTTAATTCGATGTTTGCTATTTCTCTGACCAGTGTCTCCCTACGTATTTCAGATATATTGGCCTCTTGTAGCCGCTCCGTTATTCTTTGTCTTTGCCTATATAGGGAGCGCCTCTCTCTTTCTAGTTTACATCTTCTCCTTTTCCTTAAGGGAATTTGCCTTGAGCAAACCTCAAGTGCCACAGAGTTAATTTGTTCTAAACATAGGTTAGGATCCGTGATGCTTAGGCAATCTTCCCAGTTTATATCATTTAGGACTTGGTTTACTTGGTCCCAACTTATGTTTTTGTTATTGAAGTTGAATTTGGAGAAGGGTACCTCGCGACTGATCACTTTTTGTCGATCTGGGGCTCCCCGCATACATGTCTGTACCTCTATTATGTTGTGATCTGAGTATATTGTTTTTGATAGGATGACATTTCGTATCAGATCATCATTGTTGGTGAAGATGAGGTCCAGCGTATTCTCTAATCTTGTAGGCTCTACTATTTGCTGGTTTAAGGTGAATTTGGTGCAGAGATTTAAAAGTTCATGTGTCTGTAAGTTTTCATCTGAGCTGCCTCCTGGTGTTATCTCTGCTACCACATTGTTTGCAATTTTTCTCCATTTTAGGTGCCTTAGGTTGAAATCCCCCAGGAGCAAGATGTTGGGGGCAGGAGCTGGAAGATTTTCCAGAAAGTGGTCAATTTTCAGAAGCTGTTCCTGGAATTGTTGGGACATTGCATCCGGAGGCTTGTATACAACCACGATGACCAGGTTTTGATTCTCGATCTTTACTGCTAATACTTCAACTACATCATTTGAGGCATTTAGTAGTTCTGAACTTATATGTGACTCTGTGATATACAGGCCAACCCCCCCCCCATCCCTTTTGCCTGTTCACTGTGTAATATCTGTATAGGTTGTAGCCCGGGATCCATATTTCATTGTCCAAGTGATTCTTTATGTGGGTCTCTTTGAAAGCCGCAAACATAGCATTTGACTCTGCAAGCAGTCCACGGATGTAAGGTATCTTGTTGTTCGTTGCTGGCTTTAGACCCTGTATATTTGCAAAGATGAATGTCATTGGATTGGTGGTATTGTTGGTATAAGGGGGTCTTTTTTTCCTGGACTAATATCTGTTGTTCTGGAGTTGAGGCCATTGACTTTGATTCCACTCCAGAAATGATTGCAGTTGGCGTACGATTTCTGTCATTTCCTGCCAGCTTTTTTTCCTTCCTGGCGCTAAAAAATCTCTCTCTTCGGAGTGGCTGTGGCTACCCAGGTTTTGCCATGGTCTGGATGTTCTGTGTCGTCTTGTACCCTTCAGGTGGTGTGCCTGGCAATATAAGTTATAGCACTGTCTTTCCTGAACTGATGAGTGGCACATTTCAGGGTGGAAAAGCTTACAGGATGGGAGGTTGCATTTTCCTGTTGTCATATAGGCACGGCATTTTCTGGGGTGGTCATAATTGCATGTCCCATCTGTTTTCCCAGATATTCCATGCCTGCAGATACCAAGTGCATAATATTCACATAGGCCTGGTTTCCGTTTGCCCTGTTTTTTTGTGACTGTGTTCCCCATTGTATTCCCTATTGGTGCGTGTATTCCTGTCTCGTTTCTATCTTCGGCACTAGTGCTAGCAATGGAGCCTTCATCAGTTGTTTCTGGTAATTTATCTTCAGTATTTCCCGGGGCATGCCCCTGTTTACTATCTACCGTGGTATTGCTAGTTTGTAACATTGGTTTTTGTGTCTTTGTCTACACCTGTTTCCCCACTAGAGCTCCTTTCCCCCTTCAGGTCACCATCATTTATATTTCCGTTCTTACGGTTATTGTCAACCAGGGCAACATCTGTACCAGGGGCGATAACACCATCTGGCCCAGATTTTTTACTTTCCCAACTGTTATAGAATGCTGTCATGTTTTTTATGAAGGCCGATTTAATGTTGTCATCTTTTAATATCAATGTGATTTTATTCCACAGTTCGGTCTCATTTGGGCATACCCCAAAACACTTCCCTGGTTTAATATCTCATGTAGTAGATTCTTGAATGCTTGCACAAGGAACGTGGCTCCATTTACCACAGAAGTTGCATGTAATCCACCCAGTAGAACGTTTGTTTGTTTGCATACTACACATTTTTTCATGATTGATTTTGTTGGTTGTTTTACTGTATATTCTACTAATAACTTCCCTGAAGTGGAGATCCGTCTATTTGTATCGTATCTATTTTATTTGCATGTGTAAGTGTTTGGGACAATCTTACCACTTTAAGTTATTGTTTGGGTGTTTGATAAGGCCACCTAAAACCCTGTCCGCTTATTGAATCCGGTCGAGGATACCAGTTTTGAATCCGGTCATTGGTTCTCTTATTTCTTGGGTCTGACGAAAACCAGTATCACTTATTTTAATGAAAACTGTAGGGATTATTTGGGTTACACGAGACAGACCACTGTAAGATGATTAAACAGAGTAATAATGATCAGTTTGATACAAAAAGTATAACTTGCGTGTTGGAGAAAAAAACCGGTGCTTCTGGCAGCTCCTACTATGACGGACGGCCGTACCTTTGGCACCCTGGTTTACCTCTGGCACCCTGTATACTTCTGGCACCCTGGTTAACCTCAGCACCCTGGTTTACCACCCGGGGTGTTAGGCACTTATGGATCACTGTACTGGGTATAGTTTTTCTGTTTTTTTCTACCTCCACCACAACACTGCTGTTTTTCACTATGGTTGACTGGGTGATAAAAGGTCTTATGTTGTTGAAATCGTTCACTGACAACTCACAACTCGACACTGTTTATCGTAATTTTTTCGAGCTGGATAATTTACGTGTTTCTTCAAGATTGTGCACCTATTCGTATTTCAATAGAAATTCTTTTATATCAATGTAATAACTAGATTTTGGTCAGGTAACTAGCAATTTAAAGATTATCAATACAGCTGACCTGCGTGGTAAGGACCCGGCGACTGCTGGCAACTGATTTCAAACACGAAACTCGTTAGGCCCAACACTTCAGCCTTAGTTTTCACTTTAACATTTATTAACTTATCTGTATACTACGGCACCACTGTGATATTCACTAAACCAGTTATATCTACACCCTATTTTCAGGGAGACTTTCCTTCCTCTGACAAATGTTTGTTCTATTTTGTTATTTCACACGGCACTTAAGCCTATGGTTTCCCTCTGGGAGTATGGCTCTGCGTGAATTGCGTGATAATTCTTACTGCGGCTTTTTGTTGAATTAATTTTGTTGTTTGTTGACTCTCATCCAGATTGATATTTTCAGTAGCTCTTCATTAACAATGGTGTTGAGTGAGGCAAGATTTGGGTGGGAGATGACATAAGTCGTATCATCAGCAAAGAGAATTGGTTTCAGGTGTTGGGATACGTTGGGAAGATCATTGATGTATAGGAGGAAGAGCAGGGAACCAAGGACACTTCCCTATGGCACTCCAGTATCAAGTGGTCGTGTAGATGAGGTTGTGTCTTTAATGGTGACGTATTGATACCTGTTAGTAAGATAGGATTTGAAATACATAAGAGCGTGGCTTCTTATACCGTAATGGTCAAGTTTTTGGAATAGGATGCCGTGGTCTACTGTATCAAAAGCTTTCCTTAGGTCAATAAAGAGTCCTAACGGATATTCTTTGTTTTCAAGTGCTGTGTAAAGTAGGTCCAGCATTTTTACAGTTGCATCGTTTGTGCTTTTGTTTTTTCTAAAGCCAAATTGGCAGGGGTAGAGTATGTTTTGTACTGTAATAAACGAATATAATCTCTTGTGCACGAGTTTCTCAAAAAAATTGGATAGCAACGGTAAGTTCGAGATTGGCCTGTAGTTATTTACATCTGTGTGGTCACCACCTTTGAGAATTGGTGTAACCCTTGCTGTCTTGAGGGGTGCCGGGAAAGTGCTAGTTTCTAGTGAATTGTTAAAAAGCAGTGAAACAGCAGGCGAAAGGACATGAGCCGCTCGCTTGTACAAGAGTGGCGGGATTTGAGACAGATTCCCTGATTTATTCTTAAGTGACTTTATAATCATGGTAACTTCAGTGGGTTCGGTAGGTGCAAGATAGAAGGAAGGTTGGGAAATTTCCATCTGAGTAATCACTTGCTCGGGCATTGGTACCTGGGATTTTACTGGCGAGATTTGATCCTATGGTTGAGAAGAAGTCATTTAACTTGTTAGCTGTATCAATAGGCTGTATTGTGTTTCATTTGGTTTAGTCAGGACAATATACCTATTTTTTTTCAGTTTGTGGCCCAGAGTCTGAGAGAGTGTTTTCCAGGGTTTTTTTTATATCTCTTCTTGTTTCGGTGAATCTGCTGGAATAGTACAATTGCTTGGCCTTTCTTATTAGTTTGGTGAGAACTGATGCATAGTGTTTAATAGTATTTTTGGGTATTAGGCCCTTCTATATTGCTTTTCATATTGATGTTTCTTATCAATGGATCTTAGTATGCTGTTAGTTAGCCATGGGCAACCTAGCCGTTTGTTCGTAATCTGTTTCATTTTTATGGGGCAATGTTTGTTGTATAGTCTAAGTAATTTATTAAGAAATATGTCTGTGCAATCGATACCAGTGGCATTGGAGAATTCAGTAGGCCAGTCAACCAACCGTAGCTCTGCTGTGAAGTTACTTATGGAGGCCTCGTCATGAAGTCTAAAGTAAACTTTGTTGTTATGAAGATCGGGTAATATAAATCAATCAAAGTCAATCGCTATAAAAAATTAAGCATATTGACATATTTATACAAAAAAAAATATGAGTGCGAAGATTGAAATGTGTATGGGTACCCGTATTTAAAACATGTAGATGGAAAAGCCTCAGGTTCCCACGAGTCAGTGAGATCCTTTTCAAAAGAAATGATGCGCATTAAATCTAATAAAAAGAGTGGTGGAGGTAGAAAAAAAGAAGATATCAGAAAATGGACGTCAGGAATAAACAATGGGTGAGGAGAAAGATGAATATTAAAATGGTGTAAAATACAGACAGATTGTTAGGTAAGACACATCACTGTCTTGCCAGAGACATGCTTACACTACAGTTATAAAACTGCAACATTAACACCCCTCCTTCAGAGTGCCGGCACTGTACTTCCCATCTCCAGAACTCAAGTCCGGCCTGCCAGTATCCCTGAATCCCTTCATAAATGTTACCCTGCTCACACTCCAACAGCATTAAGACCTAAAAGCCATTTGTCTCCATTCGCTCCTGTCTAACACGCTCACGCACGCTTGCTGGAAGTCCAAGCCCCTCACATGCTAAACCTCCTTTACCCCCTCCCTCCAACCTTTCTTAGGCCGACCCCTACCCCGCCTTCCCTCTACTACAGATTTATACACTCTCGAAGTCATTTTATTTCCTTCCATCCTCCCTACATGTCCGAACCGCCTCAAGAACCCCTCCTCAGCCCTCTGGATAATAGTTTTGGTAATCCCGCACCTCCTCCTAATTTCCTAACTAAGAATTCTCTTCATTATATTCACACCACACATTGCTCTTAGACATGACATCTCCATTCCCTCCAGCCTTCTCCTTGTTGCTACATTCACCACCCATGTTTAACACCCATATAAGAGTGTTGGTATAACTATACTCTCATTCATTTCCCTCTTTGCTACCATGGACAAAATTCTTTGTCTCCACACTCTTAAGTGCACCACTCACCTTTTTCCCCTCATCAATTCTATGATTCACCTCATCTTTCATAGACCCATCTGCTGACACGTCCACTCCTAAATATCTAAATACATTCACCTCCTCCATACTCTCTCCCTCCAATCTGATATCCAATCTTTCGTCACCTAATTTTTTATCCTAATCACCTTACTCTTTCCTATATTCACTTTAATTTTCTTCTTTTACATACCCTACCAAACTCATCCACCAACCTCTGCAACTTCTCTTCAGAATCACCCAAAACGACAGTGTCATCAGCAAAGAGCAACTGTGACAACTCTCACTTTGTGTTAGATTCTTTATCTTTTAATTCCACACCTCTTGCCAACACCAGAGCATTCACTTCTCTTACAACCCCATCTATAAATATACTGAACAACCACGGTGACATCACACACACACATTATATATATATATATATATATATATATATATATATATATATATATATATATATATATATATATATATATATATATTATATATATATATATATATATATGATGGTAGGATTACTGGTGTCTTTTTTCTGTCTCATAAACACGCTGGATAACAGGTATATCTAGCTACTTCTACTTACACTTTAGGTCACACTACACTGGCATACACATGCATATATATACATACACACATCTAGGTTTTTCTTCTTTTCTTAATAGCTCTTGTTCTTTTTATTTTCTCTATTGTCCATGGGGAAGTGGAAAAGAATCTTTCCTCCGTAAGCCATGCGTGTCGTATGAGGCGACTAAGATGCCGGGAGCAATGGGCTAGTAACCCCTTCTCCTGTACAAATCTACTAAAAACGAGAAGAAGAAAAACTTTATAAAATTGGGTTGTCTGAATGTGCGTGGATGTAGTGCGGATGATAAGAAAGAGATGATTGCCGATGTTATGAATGAAAAGAAGTTGGATGTCCTGGCCCTAAGCGAAACATAGCTGAAGGGGTAGGCGAGTTTCAGTGGGGAGAAATAAATGGGATTAAGTCAGGAGTATCTGAGAGAGTTAGAGCTAAGGAAGGGGTAGCAATAATGTTGAAGGATCAGTTATGGAAGGAAAAGAGGGAATATAAATGTGTAAATTCAAGGATTATGTGGATTAAAATAAGGGTCGGATGCGAAAAGTGGGTCATAATAAGCGTGTATGCACCTGGAGAAGAGAGGAGTGTAGAGGAGAGAGAGAGATTTTGGGAGATGTTAAGCGAATGTATAGGAACTTTTGAACCAAATGAGAGAGTAATTGTGGTAGGGGACCTAAATGCTAAAGTGGGAGAAACATGCAGAGAGGGTGTAGTAGGTAAGTTTAGGGTGCCAGGTGTAAATGATAATGGGAGCCCTTTGATTGAACTTTGTATAGAAAGGGGTTTAGTTATAGGTAATACATATTTTAAGAAAAAGAGGATAAATAAGTATACAAGATATGATGTAGGGCGTAATGACAGTAGTTTGTTGGACTATGTATTGGTAGATAAAAGACTGTTGAGTAGACTTCAGGATGTACATGTTTATAGAGGGGCTACAGATATATCAGATCACTTTTTAGTTATAGCTACAGTGGGAGTAAAAGGTAGATGGGATAAAAGGAAAATAGAATCAGTAAGTAAAAGAGAGGTGAAGGTTTATAAACTAAAAGAGGAGGCAGTTAGGGTAAGATATAAACAACTATTGGAGGATAGATGGGCTAGTGAGAGTGTAGGCAATGGGGTCGAAAATGTATGGGGTAGATTTAAAAATGTAGTGTTAGAGTGTTCAGCAGAAGTTTGTGGTTACAGGCGAGTGGGTGCGGGAGGGAAGAGGAGCGATTGGTGGAATGATGATGTAAAGAGAGTAGTAAGGGAGAAAAAGTTAGCATATGAGAAGTGATGCAAGGAGGGAAGAGTATATGGAGAGAAAAAGAGAAGTTAAAAGAGTGGTGAAGCAATGTAAAAAGAGAGCAGATGAGAGAGTGGGTGAGATGTTATCAGCAAATTTTGTTGAAAATAAGAAAAGTTTTGGAATGAGATTAATAAGTTGAGGAAGCCTAGAGAACAAATGGATTTGACAGTTAAAAATAGGAGAGGAGAGTTATTAAATGGAGAGTTAGAGGTATCGGGAAGATGGAGAGAATATTTTGAGGATTTGTTAAATGTTGATGAAGACAGGGAAGCTGTGATTTCGTGTGTAGGGCAAGGAGGAATAACATCTTGTAGGAGTGTGGAAGAGCCAGTTGTGGGTGTAGGGAAGTTCGTGAGGCAGTGGGTAGAATGAAAGGGATTAAGGCAGCTGGGATTGATGGGATAAAGATAGAAATGTTAAAAGCAGGTGGGGATATAATTTTGGAGTGGTTGGTGCTATTATTTAATAAATGTATGGAAGAGGGTAAGGTACCTAGGGATTGGCAGAGAGCGTGTATTGTTCCTTTGTATAAAGGCAAAGGGGACAAAAGAGAGTGCAAAAATTATAGGGGAATAAGTCTGTTGAGTGTTCCTGGTAAAGTGTATGGTAGAGTTATTATTGAAAGAATTAAGAGTAAAACAGAAAGCAGGATAGCAGATGAACAAGGGTCTTTAGGAAAGGTAGGGGTGTGTAGACCAAGTGTTTACAGTGAAACATATAGGTGAACAGTATTTGGATAAGGGTAAAGATGTTTTTGTGGCATTTATGGATTTGGAAAAGGCGTATGACAGGGTAGATAGGGGGGCAATGTGGCAGATGTTGCAGGTGTATGGAATAGGAGGAAGGTTACTGAAAGCAGTGAAGAGTTTTTATGAGGATAGTGAGGCTCAGGTTAGAGTGTGTAGGAGGGAAGGGGACTATTTCCCAGTAAAAGTGGGCCTTAGACAAGGATGTGTGATGTCACCGTGGTTGTTCAATATATTTATAGATGGGGTTGTAAGAGAAGTGAATGCGAGGGTCTTGGCAAGAGGTGTTGGGCTAAAAGATAAAGAAGCAAATACAAAGTGGGAGTTGTCACAGTTGCTTTTGCTGATGACACTGTGCTTTTGGGAGATTCTGAAGAGAAGCTGCAGAGGTTGGTGGATGAATTTGGTAGGGTGTGTAAAAGAAGAAAATTGAAAGTGAATATAGGAAAGAGTAAGGTGATGAGGATAACAAAAAGAATAGGTGACGAAAGATTGGATATCAGATTGGAGGGAGAGAGTATGGAGGAGGTGAATGTATTCAGATATTTGGGAGTGGACATGTCGGCGGATGGGTCTATGAAGGATGAGGTGAATCATAGAATTGATGAGGGGAAAAGGGTGAGTGGAGCACTTCGGAGTCTGTGGAGACAAAGAACCTTGTCCATGGAAGTAAAGAGGGAATGTATGAGAGTATAGTTATACCAACGCTCTTATATGGGTGTGAAGCATGGGTGATGAATGTTGCAACGAGGAGAAGGCTGGAGGCAGTGGAGATGTCATGTCTGAGGTCAATGTGTGGTGTGAATATAATGCAGAGAATTCGGAGTTTGGAAATTAGGAGGAGGTGCGGGATTACCAAAACGATTGTCCAGAGAGCTGAGGAGGGGTTGTTGAGGTGGTTTGGACATGTAGAGAGAATGGAACGAGACAGAGTGACTTCGAGAGTGTATAAATCTGTAGTGGAGGGAAGGCGGGGTAGGGGTCGGCCTAGGAAAGGTTGGAGGGAGGGGGTAAAGGAAGTTTTGTGTGCGAGGGGCTTGGACTTCCAGCAAGCATGTGTGAGCGTATTTGATAGGAGTGAATGGAGGCATATGGTTTTTAATACTTGACGTGCTGTTGGAGTGTGAGCAAAGTAACATTTATGAAGGGATTCAGGGAAACCGGCAGGCCGGACTTGAGTTCTGGAGATGGGAAGTACAGTGCCGGCACTCTGAAGGAGGGGTGTTAATGTTGCAGTTTTATAACTGTAGTGTAAAGCACCCCTCTGGCAAGACAGTGATGGAGTGAATGATGATGAAAGTTTTTCTTTTTCGGGCCACCCTGCCTTGGTGGGAATCGGCCGATGTGTTAATAAAAAAAAAAAAATATATATATATATATATATAAAGAGAAAGTGCTGTCAGCAGGATTCAAACCCACATGTGAAGACGCCTTAGAGTTAGACCACTAAGCTATACATGTTTCAAAATGATAGGTAACCTAATTACAAGCCGGGCACACCAGCCTCAGATATGGTTTCCAGTTGTTTTTATTCTCCTCCTGTTTGTTCTGACCACAGCAGCGATTTCATATCAGTGCAGCAGGCAGAAGCAAGTGTAGGTATATACTGAGTAAGATAGCAGTTAGGAAAATTTGAACCCATGTATGGAGAGTGGCATCTCGCCTCACTTCATACTCTATACAACATACATAAACTCTTCCCATCTGGGTTTATCTGATTGTAACAAACGTGTAGATGAAAAGTTGTCAGTTAAATTTAAGTGTAACTGCATTTGTTCTGTTTTTCATGTCGATATTTTACACAGAGATTTATGAAGCCCACAGTGGTTCACATGAAATATTTATTGGCCTGACAATTCGTTTTTAATAATAATAATAATAATAATAATAATAATAATAATAATAATAATAATAATAATTATTATTATTATTATTTCTTATCATGGGAAAGAGTTAAAACAGTAAGGGTCGTACAGCGCCTGGGGAATGAGAGATAACTAGGCTTGAAGATATTTCCGTTCCGTTTCCTAGGATTAATGAGTCTACATCAAATTTGAGTCCATCATCACTTATGGTTGAGGGTCACACAACCTGCCACGTACACACACATTTCATCCGCAGCAACTTGTTGATATTTTCCTCATTGAAAATGTACATAACACTAAATTTTACACATGATGACGTGTTCGGGGTGTGCGATTGCCCCTGTAGCAGGTGTACAATAAACAATTATTCAGTGTTTGACTCACAAGTGTTTGTTGTACATAATTCACTGAGAGGAGCTACGTTTGTTTGCAGCTTATGCTTTGTTCTTAGCTGTGGTGAGGCTTCATTCCCTTATGTTCCCTTATATTCAGATTTGTATAAATTCGTTTCATATTAATATATTTATAATAAACTTGTTTTCTTCTTTATTTAATTGACGCTTTGAAAGTTACGTTAAATCACTATTGTAACTTGTGTCGAATTAAAGATGATTATTGGTATGAATTTAACAGTGTGTTTATTATGTAGTTCAGGTATACACTACAACCGAATAATAGGTCAGAGTTGGTTATTTAAATTTTGTGTTAATATCTGGAGACCTTTATTATTGCTATTAAATTCTCCTATTATCTCACCTCCCACGCATCATACTCCACGGACCACTATCAGGAAGACAATCAGGTAAACGGGTCATGTTTTCCATCAAACTAACCACCAATGATATATACAAAACGTATTATAATAGTTAATTATTTACACAGTTAAAATTACAGGTTAAATCCTACTTGAGCTTATTTTAAAGCCCATACCTTCCTCTACATGAAACTCACAAGAGGCGACTAGCTAACAAATGTCTATTTATTGCTGGGTGAACAGTGGATTTCCTTGGAAATCAATCCAGGTCCCTTCATGGTTGCAGTGCCACACTGACCACCACAACTTTGAGCTGTGCTCACAGATTCAACAATCAGCGGTACACCCGGGCACAGACCATCACTGCCTCAAACTGTTTGCAAGACACATTATTACAAACTCGTGTGTGGTAAAATATTGAACTAGATTCTTGGCCTGTCCTTACTGAATACTGATGTGTAATTCTAATATTTAAAGGTCTGCCCGTCTGCTCGACATACAAAAGGTTACATCCTTGACATCCAATCATCCTGTTCACACCACCTACACCATGTTTTGGAGAATTCTTTATCAACATGCTCTTATTAACAGTCCGTGAATTGTTAAAAATAACTTGTATATTGAGTCTCTTTAGGGCATTCGACAGAACTGATCAATTCTTATTGTATGGTAGAACAAACACATTCTTGTTATGAGAAGTTATTCTAGGCTCAGTCCTATGAGAAGTTATTCTAGGTGCAGTCCTATGAGAAGTTATTCTAGGTTCAGTCCTATGATAAGTTTTTTCTAGGTGCCAACAAAGCAGTTGATTCCGTTAATTTATTGCAAAAACAAAATTTTCATTCTCGAAATTCGGCAAAGCTCACCCATGCAGAATAGGTTAAACACGGCGATTCGGCATATATAAATACACACACACAGCTATTTGTGGTTGTAGGGGTCGAGTCGTTGCTCCTGGACCCACCTCTTCACTGGTCGCCACTAGGTCCACTCTCTCCCTGCTCCATGAGCTTTATCATACCTCTTCTTAAAGCTATGTATGGTACCTGCCAACACTACCTCACTTTCCAGACTATTCCACTTCCTGAGAACTGTGACTGAAGAAATACTTCCTAATATTGGTGACTCATGTGAGTCTTCAGCTTCCAATTGTGTCCCCTTGTCGCTGTGCCCCATCTCTGGAACATCTAGTCTCTGTCCACCTTGTCGATACCTCTCAGTATTTCATGTCTTTTTCATGTCCCCCTGTCCCTCCTGTTCTCCAGTGTTGTCAGGTCGAGTTCATAAGAACATAAGAATGGAGGAACACTGCAGAAGGCCTACTGACCCATACAAGGCAAGTCCTTATCAAAACCACCACTACCTACGAATTTACTCCCGTACTCACGACACCAATCAAACCCAGCCCCTCCCACTCATATATTTGTCCAATCTCTTTTTAAAGCCACCCAAGGTCCTAGCCTCTATCACCCTACTCGGAAGATTGTTCCACGCATCTACAACTCTGTTCGAAAACCAGTACTTGCCTATATCCTTTCTAAATCTAAATTTATCCAATTTAAATCCGTTATTTCTGGTTCTTACTTGGTTCGATATCCTCAGAATTTTATTAATATCTCTTTTGTTTATGCCCATCATCCACTTGTACACCTCGATGATATCTCCCTCATTCTACGTCTCTCCAGAGAGTGGAGATTCAACGCACTAAGTCTGTCTTCATACGGGAGATTTCTTATACTGTAAATCATTTTAGTCATTCTTCTCTGTATGTTCTCCAATGAATCTATATCCATCCTGTAGTAAGGAGACCAAAACTGAGCTGCATAATCCAAATGAGGTCTCACTAGTGATGTATAGAGCTGTAAAATAACTTTTGGACTTCTGTTGCTTATATTTCTTGAAATAAATCCTAGTAATCTGTTAGACTTATTGGCACACTTAGGCACTGTTGTCTTGGCTTTAGATTTCTGCTTACCATGACTCCCAAGTCTTTTTCACATTCTTTATGATCAAGCTCTACTTCACCTAGTTTATAACTTCGAGGGATATTTTCATTACCAACGACAAGCACCTTACACTTGTCCACATTGAACTTCATCTGCCACTTTTCAGACCAAGACATTAATTTGTCCAAATCCTCTTGGAGTTCACTGGTATCCTCCTCAGAATGAATCATACGGCCTATTTTTGTATCATCAGCAAATTTACTCATGTCACTTGCAATTCCTTCATCAAGGTCATTTATGTAAATTATGAACAACAATGGGCCTAAAACTGATCCTTGTGGAACGCCACTAGTGACTAATCCCCATTCAGATTTGGCCCCATTAATGGAAACGCTCTGCTTTCTATTGGTAAGCCATGCCTCTATCCATGCTAGAACTTTACCTCCTATACCATGAGCTGCCACCTTCTTGAGTCTCTTGTGAGGTACTCTATCGAAGGCCTTACTGAAATCCAAGTAAACTATATCATATTCTTTATCACTGTCTACTGCCTCAAATGTTTTATTGAAAAACGTCAGTAAATTTGTCAGGCAGTAACGACCTCTCGTGAACCCATGCTGAGATTCTTTAATCAAATTATGTTCTTCAAGGTGACTTCTAATAATATCAGCTATAATTGATTCTAATAATTTGCCTACAATAGACGTGAGGCTTATTGGACGGTAATTTGATGGAATGGACTTATCCCCTGATTTGAATATAGGAACTACATTAGCTATCTTCCACATCTCTGGCACAACACCAGTTAGGATGGACGTATTAAACACATTCGTTAATAGATGACTAAGTTCCATCTTGCATTCTTTAAGTACCCTGAAAACAACTCGTCGGGTCCCGGGGACTTATTTTGCTTCAGTTTATCTATCTGTTTGATAACTATGTCCCTCGTGACAGTAATATTAGTTAATTTGAATTCTTCAGGAACTGAATAATTGTTAATTTCTGGAATCTCATTTACGTCTTCTTGTGTAAAGACT
>WNWK01013015.1:6065-57130 GCA_009830355.1 Cherax destructor | reverse complement strand
AGTAGGCAGGTCCAATTCACACCAAACCACATTCATGTGCCCATCCAATGTGTTAAGTCGTCAATGAATAACATTACGTGGGAGTTTATGACAGAGCTGTACCTCTGTTGACCAATAACATTACGTGGGAGTTCATGACAGAGCAGTACCTCTGTTGACCAATAACATTACGTGGGAGTTTATGGCAGAGCAGTACCTCTGTTGACCAATAACATTACGTGGGAGTTTATAACAGAGCAGTACCTCTGGTAGCTGACCAATAACATTACGTGGGAGTTTATTACAGAGCAGTACCTCTGTTGACCAATAACATTACGTGGGAGTTTATGGCAGAGCAGTACCTCTGTTGACCAATAACATTACGTGGGAGTTTATGGCAGAGCAGTACCTCTGTTGACCAATAACATTACGTGGGAGTTTATGGCAGAGCAGTACCTCTGATAGCTGACCAATAACATTACGTGGGAGCTTATAACAGAGCAGTACCTCTGTTGACCAATAACATTACGTGGGAGTTTATAACAGAGCTGTACCTCTGTTGACCAATAACATTACGTGGGAGTTTATGGCAGAGCAGTACCTCTGGTAGCTGACCAATAACATTATGTGGGAGTTTATAACAGAGCAGTACCTCTGGTAGTTGACCAATAACATTACGTGGGAGTTCATGACAGAGCAGTACCTCTGGTAGTTGACCAATAACATTACGTGGGAGTTCATGACAGAGCAGTACCTCTGGTAGCTGACCAATAACATTTGCATGGTGTTGACGTTGATGTTGCAAGAGATGCTATGTTATACACAATGAAGTCAACTAGATCATCAAGAATAACCTTGCTACAGCCCAGTGCCCCAGCAGCCCAGTGCCCCAGCAGCCCAGTGCCCCAGCAGCCCAGTCCCCAGCAGCCCAGTGCCCCAGCAGCCCAGTGCCCCAGCAGCACAGTCCCCAGCAGCCCAGTCCCCAGCAGCCCAGTGCCCCAGCAGCCCAGTCCCCAGCAGCCCAGTGCCCCAGCAGCCCAGTGCCCCAGCAGCCCAGTGCCCCAGCAGCCCAGTGCCCCAGCAGCCCAGTGCCCCAGCAGCCCAGTGCCCCAGCAGCCCAGTCCCCAGCAGCCCAGTGCCCCAGCAGCCCAGTGCCCCAGCAGCCCAGTGCCCCAGCAGCCCAGTGCCCCAGCAGCCCAGTGCCCCAGCAGCCCAGTGCCCCAGCAGCCCAGTCCCCAGCAGCCCAGTGCCCCAGCAGCCCAGTGCCCCAGCAGCCCAGTCCCCAGCAGCCCAGTGCCCCAGCAGCCCAGTCCCCAGCAGCCCAGTGCCCCAGCAGCCCAGTGCCCCAGCAGCCCAGTCCCCAGCAGCCCAGTGCCCCAGCAGCCCAGTCCCCAGCAGCCCAGTGCCCCAGCAGCCCAGTCCCCAGCAGCCCAGTGCCCCAGCAGCCCAGTGCCCCAGCAGCCCAGTGCCCCAGCAGCCCAGTGCCCCAGCAGCCCAGTGCCCCAGATGCACCTGTCAGCCACCCTGATGGCATCATATGATGGCATCACATGATGGGATCACATTACATGATGGCATCATATGATGGCATCACATTACATGATGGCATCATATGATGGCATCACATTACATGATGGCATCATATGATGGGATCACATGATGGCATCACATTATATGCCTTGCATAGTGGAAGACAACTGACATGGGTCAATACTTGTTCATCTACACCTCGCTTAGTGCTGGTCAGCAGGGCGGTGCTGCTGATCACAGGCATTATCACATCAAGAAGTATATGTTGGGTGAAAGGAAACGTGCAACTAATGCGACATTATATTGTGGCAACGTTTTGCTCTCCATGAGCCACAATAAAATGTCACATTAGCTGTACAAGTGTTCTTTTATCTAACATATTGTCGGTAATTCTACCAAAATTATTACTCAGCCCATCAGTACTTCTTCGTCTTAATACCATCAAGAGACCCTTGACTCATGAAGAAAACACGCGAGAGGTTTCCCCCGAAGAAAACACACGAGAGGTTTCCCCCGAAGAAAACACACGAGAGATTTCCCCCGAAGAAAACACACGAGAGGTTTCCCCCGAAGAAAACACACGAGAGGTTTCCCCCGAAGAAAACACACGAGAGGTTTCCCCCGAAGAAAACACACGAGAGGTTTCCCCCGAAGAAAACACACACGAGAGGTTTCCCTCGAAGAAAACACACGAGAGGTTTTTCCCTGAGGAAAATATAAGATAGGTTTCGTCAAAGAGTTGAGTTTCAGAGTCATCGAGGCCAGTACAGTCCCGAGGGGTGCTGCTACCTTTCTCTTCCAACGCCACAGTGTACACACACACACACACACACACACAACACACACACACACACACACACACAGAAGACATGTCCGAGATTGTAAATTTTCAGAGAATAGAGGGGTACTCGAAGGGAAGAAAACGATCGCTCAAGCTGATTCTCAGGACAGAAACAGAGAGGGACAGAATCCTCCAAGAGAAACCACGATTGAAGGAAACGGAAGAATACAGGAGGGTGTTCCTAGACCGGGACAGAACAAACACAGAATGACAGCAGCTGAGAGGGCACAAAGGCGAAAGGAGCGAGGAGGAGAGACAAGAACAGAATCAGTAGAGGACAACCAGAGCAGGGCAGAGCAACAAGAACAAGCACACACAGAACCATCCCAAACACTCAACAACCAAGCACACTATCCCAACACAAACTACAACCCACACTCACAGCCCCCACCCAACACTCCACTATAGAATCCCACAGTACACCGCCAGGTCCCCCACCCTCACAGACCCCCCAAAACACAGTAGTAGAGAGGAAACTGGAGGTATGGTACACCAATGCTGATGGAATAACAAATAAGTGGGAGGAGTGGCACGAAAGAGTCAAAGGGGCATCACCGGACATAATAGCTCTCACAGAAACCAAGCTCACAGGTATGATAACAGATGCCATCTTTCCAATGGGATACCAGATCCTGAGGAAAGACAGGGAACAGAGGGGGTGGAGGAGTGGCACTGCTGATCAAAAACTGATGGGATTTTGACGAGCTGGAGAGAGGAGACAGAGGAGAAGCTGGGGATTACATAGTAGGGATGCTACAGTCTGGAGGTCCCAAGGTGGTAATTGCAGTGATGTATAACCCACCACAGAACAGCAGGAGGCCAAAGCAAGAATATGATAAGAGTAACAGAGCGATGATTGACACACTGGCAGAAGTAGCCAGAAGGGCTCGTGCGAGCAGGGCGAAGCTACTGATCATGGGTGACTTCAACCATAAGGAAATTGATTGGGAGAACTTAGAGCCACATGGGGGCCAAGAAACGTGGAGGGCTAAGATGCTGGAGGTGGTACTGGAAAATCTCATGTACCAACACATAAGGGACACTACCAGAGAAAGAGGAGAGGACAAACCAGCAAGACTGGACCTAGTATTCACCCTGAGTAGTGCAGATATTGAGGACATCACACATGAAAGCCCCCTTGGGGCCAGTGATCATATGGTTCTAAGTTTCGAATATATAGTAGAGTTACAAGTGGAGGGGGAAGCAGGAAGGGCTACACGAATGAAGCCAAACTACAAGAAAGGTGACTATGTGGGCATGAGGAACTTCATTCACGGAGTTCAGTGGGACAGAGAGATGACAGGGAAGTCAATAGACGAGATGATGGAATATATGACAACAATTTGCAAGCGAAAAAGACAGGATGAGCCCATGGTTCACCCAAAGATGCAGGGAAGCCAAAACCAAGTGTGCAAGGGAATGGAAGAGGAACAGAAGGCAAAGAACCCCGGAGAATAAGGAGAGCAGTCGTAGAGCCAGAAATGAATATGCACAGATCAGAAGGGAGGCCCAAAGACAGTACGAGAATGACATAGCAGTGGAAGCCAAATCTGACCCAAAGCTGCTGTACAGCCACATCAGGAGAACAACAGTCAAGGACCAGGTGATCAGGCTGAGGAAGGTAGGAGGGGAGGTCACAAGAAATGACCGTGAAGTGTGTGAGGAGCTCAACATGAGATTCAAAGAGATGTTCACAGAGGAGATAGAAGGGCCTCCAGAAAGGAGGAGAGGTAGGGTACACCATCAAGTGCTGGACACAATACACACAATTGAAGAGGGAATGAAGAGGCTACTAAGCGAGCTAGATACCTCAAAGGCGATGGGGCCGGATAACATCTCTCCATGGGTCCTGAGAGAGGGAGCAGAGGAGCTATGTGTACCCCTAACAACGATCTTCAACACATCTATCGAAACAGGGCAACTACCTGAGGTATGGAAGACAGCAAATGTAGTTCCAATTTTTAAAAAAGGAGACAGGAACGTAGCACTAAACTAGAACCATATGATCACTGGCCCCAAGGGGGCTTTCATGTGTGATGTCCTCAATATCTGCACTACTCAGGGTGAATACTAGGTCCAGTCTTGCTGGTTTGTCCTCTCCTCTTTCTCTGGTAGTGTCCCTTATGTGTTGGTACATGAGATTTTCCAGTACCACCTCCATCATCTTAGCCCTCCACGTTTCTTGGCCCCCATGTGGCTCTAAGTTCTCCCAATCAATTTCCTTATGGTTGAAGTCACCCATGATCAGTAGCTTCGCCCTGCTCGCACGAGCCCTTCTGGCTACTTCTGCCAGTGTGTCAATCATCGCTCTGTTACTCTTATCATATTCTTGCTTTGGCCTCCTGCTGTTCTGTGGTGGGTTATACATCACTGCAATTACCACCTTGGGACCTCCAGACTGTAGCATCCCTACTATGTAATCCCCAGCTTCTCCTCTGTCTCCTCTCTCCAGCTCGTCAAAATCCCATCAGTTTTTGATCAGCAGTGCCACTCCTCCACCCCCTCTGTTCCCTGTCTTTCCTCAGGATCTGGTATCCCATTGGAAAGATGGCATCT
Source organism: Cherax destructor (assembly GCA_009830355.1). Lineage (NCBI taxonomy): Eukaryota > Metazoa > Arthropoda > Malacostraca > Decapoda > Parastacidae > Cherax > Cherax destructor. The sequence continues at coordinate 52,224 of WNWK01013015.1, read as the reverse complement.
GTTATCATACCTGTGAGCTTGGTTTCTGTGAGAGCTATTATGTCCGGTGATGCCTCTTTGACTCTTTCGTGCCACTCCTCCCACTTATTTGTTATTCCATCAGCATTGGTGTACCATACCTCCAGTTTCCTCTCTACTACTGTGTTTTGGGGGGTCTGTGAGGGTGGGGGACCTGGCGGTGTACTGTGGGATTCTATAGTGGAGTGTTGGGTGGGGGCTGTGAGTGTGGGTTGTAGTTTGTGTTGGGATAGTGTGCTTGGTTGTTATATATATATATATATATATATATCATACATTATATATATATATATATATATATATATATAATATATATATATATATATATATATATATATATATATATATATATATATATATATAAGAACATAAGAAAGGAGGAACACTGCAGCAGGCCTGTTGGCCCATACTAGGCAGGTCCTTCACATTCCATCCCACTAACAGAATATTTGTTCAACCTAATTTTCAATGCTACCCAAGAAATAAGCTTTGATAATTTTATTTACTCATGTGCAATTCCACTCAAATCCAACCCCTCTCACTCATGAATTTATCCAACCTAAATTTAAAACTACCCAAGGTCCTTGCTTCAATAACCCTACTAGGCAGACTGTTCCACTCATCAACTACCCTATTTCCAAACCAATACTTTCCTATATCCTTTCTAAATCTAAACTTATCTAACTTGAATCCATTATTGCGGGTTCTCTCTTGGAGAGATACCCTCAAGACCTTATTTATATCCCCTTTGTTAATACCCATTTTCCACTTGTATACCTCGATCATGTCTCCCCTCATTCTACGTCTTACAAGTGAATGTAATTTAAGGGTCTTCAATCTTTCTTCGTAAGGAAGATTTCCAATGCTATGTATTAATTTTTGTCATTCTACGCTGAATGTTTTCTAACGAATTTATGTCCATTCTGTAATATGGAGACCAAAACTGAGCTGCGTAATCTAGGTGAGGCCTTACTAATGATGTATAAAGCTGTAATATAACCTCTGGACTTCTGTTGCTAACACTTCTTGATATAAATCCCAGTAATCTATTTGCCTTATTACGTACGCTTAGGCATTGCTGTCTTGGTTTAAGGTTGCTGCTTACCATCACCCTAAAGTCCTTCTCGCAATCTGTATGGCTAAGTTCTACGTTATTTAACTTATAAGTGCTTGGGTTATGGACACTCCCGAGCTTCAGAACCTTGCATTTATCTACATTGAACTGCATCTGCCACTTTTCTGACCACGAATTAAGTTTGTCTAAATCTTCCTGAAGTTCTATGACATCTATGTTTGAATCAATTATCCTACCTATCTTCGTGTCGTCGGCGAATTTGCTCATATCACTAGAAATTCCCTCGTCAAGGTCATTGATATATATTATAAATAACAATGGGCCTAAGACTGATCCCTGTGGAACACCACTTGTTACATGTCCCCATTCGGATTTAACCCCATTTATGCACACTCTCTGCTTCCTATTGGTGAGCCATGACTTGATCCATGACAGCACTTTTCCCCCAATGCCATGAGCTGCCACTTTCATTAACAGTCTCTGGTGCGGTACTTTATCAAAAGCCTTACTGAAGTCTAAATAAACAATATCGAATTCTTTATCGTGATCAACAGCCTCAAAAGCTTTACTGAAGAAGGTTTATATATATATATATATATATATATATATATATATATATATATATATATATATATATATATATATATATATATATATATATATATATATATATATATATATATATATATATATATATATATATATATATATATATATATATATATATATATATATATATATGCAAAAAGATCACAGTAAACAGGTGATATCAAAATATGCAAGACAACCACTATGAAAAAATAGAGGAATTCCAAGCGCTTTCGTGACTACTCACATTATCAAGGAACTATAAAAGGAAACATGACAAGAAGGCTTATATATGGGGCAAGACTCATCACAGTCACATCACACTACAAAGACTACACCTACAGTCACATCAACTAACAAAGACTACACCTCACAGTCACATCACACTAACAAAGACTACACCTCACAGTAGCGTAACATCTCACGACTCTGTGAAGAGGAACATAAGAAAGGACCTGAAACTCTTCCCAAGAATTAAGATTAGTCCAATTTATCATTAAATTCTTCCCAAATTTTATTAATTATAAATGAATCCAATTTATATAAACCAAAAGAAATATTCATATTATTTTCAAAACTGCTTTTTATGAAACATGATTTAAATTTCAAATGGATTTTTGGTTAAAATCTCTCACATGAATAAATAGAGCATTAGAATCTGTCCAGTTCTAATGCTATATTTATGTTGTTTTAATCTTAGTTCAAGACTTTACCAGTTTGACCATAATAAACTTTATCGCATATTTTACAGGGAATCTTATAGACACATCCGTCAGCATTTTGGGGGATTTTTTATAAGAACATAAGAACATAAGAAAGGAGGAACACTGCAGCAGGCCTGTTGGCCCATACTAGGCAGGTCCTTCACAATCCATCCCACTAACAGAATATTTGCTCAACCCAATTTTCAAAGCTACCCAAGAAATAAACTTTGACAATTCTACCCACTCATGCGAGTCCCACTCAAATCCAACCCCTCTACTCATGAATTTACCTTGATTCTATTATATTCCTTTCAACCATGGACTTGCTTGGTTAAACTTCATGAATAAATAGAGCATTAGAATCTTGTCCAGTTCAATGCTATATTTATGTTGTTTAATCTTAGTTCAAGACTTTTACCAGTTTGACCATAATAAACTTTATCTATTTTACAGGGAATTTATAGAACATCTCAGCATTTTGGAATTTTATAAGAACATAAGAATAAGAAAGGAGGAACACTGGAGCCTGTTGCCCATACTAGAGGCTCAATCCATCCATAACAGATATTTGTCAACCAATTCAAAGACCCAATAAGCTTGACAATTCTACCTCATGCGAGTCCTCAAATCCAATCTCTCACTCATGAATTATCCAACTAAATTTGAAACTACCCAAGGTCCTAGCTTCAATAACCCTACTAGGCAGACTGTTCCACTCATCAACTACCCTATTTCCAAACCAATACTTTCCTATATCAAAAGTCTTTTTACTGTATCAAGATTTTTAAATACAACTTTGATATTAAAATTCTTAAGAAAGGAAGGCATATCAACTAAGTTTTCATGGTAAGGGAGAACCAACATATTTTTGGTTGAATAAGGTTGGTTGTCCCTTTTTGGATTGTAAAAAGTATTCCTAGCTATTTTAAAAGATTTATCAATTATGTTTCTTGGGTATTTTAAATCATTAGCTATTTCATAAATTTTAGAGATTTCTTCATCTATGAACTCTGGACTACAAATACGTAAATCTCTCAATCACATATGTTCCTCTTCACAGAGTCGTGCGATGTTACGCTACTGTGAGGTGTAGTCTTTGTTAGTGTGATGTGACTGTGAGGTGTAGTCTTTGTTAGTGTGATATGACTGTGAGGTGTAGTCTTTGTTAGTGTGATGTGACTGTGAGGTGTAGTCTTTGTTAGTGTGATGTGACTGTGAGGTGTAGTCTTTGTTAGTGTGATGTGACTGTGAGGTGTAGTCTTTGTTAGTGTGATGTGACTGTGAGGTGTAGTCTTTGTTAGTGTGATGTGACTGTGAGGTGTAGTCTTTGTTAGTGTGATGTGACTGTGAGGTGTAGTCTTTGTTAGTGTGATGTGACTGTGAGGTGTAGTCTTTGTTAGTGTGATGTGACTGTGAGGTGTAGTCTTTGTTAGTGTGATGTGACTGTGAGGTGTAGTCTTTGTTAGTGTGATGTGACTGTGAGGTGTAGTCTTTGTTAGTGTGATGTGACTGTGAGGTGTAGTCTTTGTTAGTGTGATGTGACTGTGAGGTGTAGTCTTTGTTAGTGTGATGTGACTGTGAGGTGTAGTCTTTGTTAGTGTGATGTGACTGTGAGGTGTAGTCTTTGTTAGTGTGATGTGACTGTGAGGTGTAGTCTTTGTTAGTGTGATGTGACTGTGAGGTGTAGTCTTTGTTAGTGTGATGTGACTGTGAGGTGTAGTCTTTGTTAGTGTGATGTGACTGTGAGGTGTAGTCTTTGTTAGTGTGATGTGACTGTGAGGTGTAGTCTTTGTTAGTGTGATGTGACTGTGAGGTGTAGTCTTGCCCCATATATAAGCCTTCTTGTCATGTTTCCTTTTATAGTTCCTTGATAATGTGAGTAGTCACGAAAGGGCTTGGAATTCCTCTATTTTTCATAGTGTTTGTCTTGCATATATATATATATATATATATATATATATATATATATATATATATATATATATATATATATATATATATATACATACATACATATACATGTGTGTGTGGTTAGGTTAGGTTAGGTAAGGTTTGTCAGGAAACATGACAAGTGTTTCCTGACGTGGGTCTTAGTTATATAATGACCCACAGCTGAAGCTTTTGCCTCTGGTTATTTACATGGGTTGGAAACCCAGCACTGGCTGTCCAACTGCTGCTGAATGTGTTTTTAACACCCATGTTACCTCATAACTCGTGACGAGTACATAGCTACCACCACCACAATGTTTACCTAACAAACACACACTTCCACATGAAGGTTGTACGTACATTTAAGTAAATGTTTTGTCTGCTGCCTTGTATTCTTTATATTCCTCAAGGTCGAGTGGTTGAGCACCTTGTATCAGGGCCGGGAGCCCAGCTTCTGGTCAGGCTTGCCTTGTTTTGCCCAGCCTACCAGGCTGCTTCACCGGCATTAAGACAGATGAATATACAGCTAATAGCTGTATATTTTTAGTTAGGTCATCCCTGAGTAGTATCATATGTAAGGATGAAGGATAGTCGGCGAGGGTCTGCGTTCGATTCCCAGCTCGGGTAGAAATATTTGGCGTATTTCTTTACACCGGTTGTCTATGTTCCCCATCAGTAAAATGGGTACCTGGGAGTTAGTCGACTGGTGTGAGTCGCATCCTGGGACAAGGACCTAATTTGCCCGAAATGCTCTGCATAACAAGGAACTTTCTATATAGCAGTATGTCATTGATGTCAGCTAGGACTCTATACCATGTACATGTACTTGTAGTAAATAAAGATATTATTATTATATTATAACTAGTTCAGTGAGCTCACACACTGAGGTCCGGGGGTCGATCCCCGTTACGGGTGAAAACATTAGGACATGTTTCCTTAAGATACCTGTTGTCCATGTTCACCTATCTGTAAAATATGTACGTGGGTGTTAGTCGAATGGTGTGGGTGGCATCCTGGGGACAAAATTGACCTAATTTGCGGGAAATGCTCAGCATAACATGCGGCTTTCTATATAGTAGTATGTCACTGATGTCAGCTATGGTCTATATACCTTGTACATGTACTGGTAGAAATATTATTCTGAGAGAGAGAGAGAGGGGGGGAGGGTTGAATACTGTGAGAGGAAGGGCATTGTGTGAAGGTTAGGGTATCTAGTGGACTACTTGTCTCCTGACGTCTGGGGACTCAATGGTTTTTGTACCAACGTACATACGTGCGTGTGTGTGTACACCTGCAGCAGTGTCAATCTACAAACCTCCTCAGTACCTAGTATTCAACACACACCTGTACACCACACATACATTTCATCTCGCACGCCTATGCTCACCACAAGCTGGGCACCCACCTCCAGCTCTTGGGCCCTACCTCTTACATAAGAACATAAGAAAGGAGGAACACTGCAGCAGGCCTGTTGGCCCATACTAGGCAGGTCCTTCACAATCCATCCCACTAACAGAATATTTGCTCAACCCAATTTTCAAAGCTACCCAAGAAATAAGCTTTGACAATTCTACCCACTCATGCGCGAGTCCCACTAAAATCCAACCCCTCTCACTCATGAATTTATCCAACCTAATTTTGAAACTACCCAAGGTCCTAGCTTCAATAACCCTACTAGGCAGACTGTTCCACTCATCAACTACCCTATTTCCAAACCAATACTTTCCTATATCCTTTCTAAATCTAAACTTATCTAACTTGAATCCATTATTGCGGGTTCTCTCTTGGAGAGATATCCTCAAGACCTTATTTATATCCCCTTTGTTAATACCCATTTTCCACTTGTATACCTCGATCATGTCTCCCTCATTCTACGTCTTACAAGTGAATGTAATTTAGGGTCTTCAATCTTTCTTCGTAAGGAAGATTTCTAATGCTATGTATTAATTTAGTCATTCTACGCTGAATGTTTTCTAACGAATTTATGTCCATTCTGTAATATGGAGACCAGAACTGAGCTGCGTAATCTAGGTGAGGCCTTACTAATGATGTATAAAGCTGTAATATAACCTCTGGACTTCTGTTGCTAACACTTGATATAAATCCCAGTAATCTATTTGCCTTATTACGTACGCTTAGGCATTGCTGTCTTGGTTTAAGGTTGCTGCTTACCATCACCCCAAGTCCTTCTCGCAATCTGTATGGCTAAGTTCTACGTTATTTAACTTATAAGTGCTTGGGTTATGGACACTCCCGAGCTTCAGAACCTTGCATTTATCTACATTGAACTGCATCTGCCACTTTTCTGACCACGAATTAAGTTTGTCTAAATCTTCCTGAAGTTCTATGACATCTATGTTTGAATCAATTATCCTACCTATCTTCGTGTCGTCGCGAATTTGCTCATATCACTAGTAATTCCCTCATCAAGGTCATTGATATATATTATAAATAACAATGGGCCTAAGACTGATCCCTGTGGAACACCACTTGTTACAAGTCCCCATTCGATTTAACCCCATTTATGCACACTCTCTGCTTCCTATTGGTGAGCCATGACTCGATCCATGACAGCACTTTTCCCCCCAAAGCCATGAGCTGCCACTTTCTTTAACAGTCTCTGGTGCGGTACTCTATCAAAGCCTTACTAAAGTCTAAATAAACAATATCGAATTCTTTATCGTGATCAACAGCCTCAAAAGCTTTACTGAAGAAGGTTAATAAATTAGATAGGCAGGAACGGCCCCTCGTGAATCCATGCTGGGTATCATTAATCAAATTATGGTTATCTAGATGGCTTCTAATAATATCAGCTATAATTGACAAATAATAATCTTCAATCGACATGTTTGAAGCAACCCAGACTCCATGAGCTTTATCTTAGTGTACAGAGTGTACAAAGTTCGTGTGTACTGCTTCCTTCCTGGTGCATTCTACCCACTCGCTCTTCCCATTCTAACTTACTACTCTTTGTTTATTACTCTCTTCTCTTTATACCCACAAATACTTTCCTTCAGTGTACTTTATATACCTTGGTCGTACTTCTCAGTATCTTGTACGTACATTCCTCTTGGTCGTACTTCTCAGAATCTTGTACGTACATTCCTGAGTATTTCGTTACGTACATTCCTCTGAGTATCTTAATGCCCCTCTGACACTATGTATGACAATTGTACATAAATAAACATTCATGTTTCACTGGTACCGATGTTTCGCCCACAGGCCAAGTTTTTAGTCTCCAAGAGAAACGTTCTCACAATGAAGGTTAACATTCTATTACAGTGTTTTATCAGTAAGTCTAACCTCTTCCCCATTCCCCAATAACACCCTCCGGATAAAAGCTCCGGACAAAAGCCCCGAGATAAAGTGCAAAGTGGCACAAAAGAACCTTGAGTTAAATTTGGTGAGGGAGGCTTTTGTCCCAGCAAGGATCTGTTGTACACTTCATGCACAGAAGTGGAAGTGACATCAGCACTGACTGACATCAGCCCTGGTTGACATCATCACTGGTTGACATCAGCACTGACTGACATCAGCACTGACTGACATCAACACTGACTGACATCAACACTGGTTGACATCAGCACTGACTGGCATCAGCACTGGTTGACATCAGCACTGACTGGCATCAGCACTGGTTGACATCAGCACTAACATCAACACTGGTTGACATCAGCACTGACTGACATCAGCACTGGTTGACATCAACACTGGTTGACATCAGCACTGGTTGACATCAACACTGGTTGACATCAGCACTGACTGACATCAACACTGGTTGACATCAGCACTGACTGGCATCAGCACTGGTTGACATCAGCACTGACTAACATCAACACTGACTGACATCAGCACTGGTTGACATCAACACTGGTTGACATCAGCACTGGTTGACATCAGCACTGGTTGACATCAGCACTGACTGGCATCAGCACTGGTTGATATCAGCACTGACTAACATCAACACTGACTGACATCAGCACTGGTTGACATTAGCACTGGTTGACATTAGCACTGACTGACATCAGCACTGACTGACATCAGCACTGGTTGACATCAGCACTGGTTGACATCAGCACTGACTGACATCAACACTGACATCAACACTGACTGACATCAACACTGACTGACATCAGCACTGGTTGACATCAACACTGGTTGACATCAGCACTGGTTGACATCAGCACTGACTGACATCAGCACTGACTGACATCAACACTGGTTGACATCAGCACTGACTGACATCAACACTGGTTGACATCAGCACTGACTGGCATCAGCACTGGTTGACATCAGCACTAACATCAACACTGACATCAGCACTGGTTGACATCAACACTGGTTGACATCAGCACTGGTTGACATCAGCACTGGTTGACATCAGCACTGGTTGACATCAGCACTGGTTGACATCAGCACTGACATCAGCACTGACTGACATCAGCACTGACTGACATCAGCACTGGTTGACATCAACACTGACTGACATCAGCACTGACATCAGCACTGGTTGACATCAACACTGACTGGCATCAGCACTGACTGACATCAGCACTGACTGACATCAACACTGGTTGACATCAACACTGACTAACATCAACACTGACTGACATCAGCACTGGTTGACATCAACACTGGTTGACATCAGCACTGGTTGACATCAGCACTGACTAACATCAACACTGACTGACATCAGCACTGGTTGACATTAGCACTGACTGACATCAGCACTGACTGACATCAGCACTGACTGACATCAGCACTGGTTGACATCAGCACTGGTTGACATCAACACTGACTGACATCAGCACTGGTTGACATCAACACTGGTTGACATCAACACTGGTTGACATCAACACTGGTTGACATCAACACTGGTTGACATCAACACTGGTTGACATCAGCACTGACTGACATCAACACTGGTTGACATCAGCACTGACTGACATCAACACTGGTTGACATCAGCACTGACTGGCATCAGCACTGACTAACATCAACACTGACTGACATCAGCACTGGTTGACATCAACACTGGTTGACATCAACACTGGTTGACATCAGCAGTGGTTGACATCAGCACTGGTTGACATCAGCACTGGTTGACAAACACTGACTGACATCAGCACTGGTTGACAAACACTGACTGACATCAGCACTGGTTGACAAACACTGACTGACATCAGCACTGACATCAGCACTGACATCAGCACTGGTTGACATCAACACTGACTGGCATCAGCACTGGTTGACATCAGCACTGACTGACATCAGCACTGGTTGACATCAGCATTGACTGGCATCAGCACTTTTTGACATCAGCTCTAACATCAACACTGACTGACATCAGCACTGACTGACATCAGCACTGGTTGACATCAACACTGGTTGACATCAGCACTGACTGACATCAGCACTGACTGACATCAACACTGGTTGACATCAGCACTGACTGGCATCAGCACTGGTTGACATCAGCACTGACTAAATCAACACTGACTGACATCAGCACTGACTGGTATCAGCACTGGTTGACATCAGCACTGACTAGCATCAGCACTGGTTGACATCAGCACTGACTGACATCAACACTGACTGACATCAGCACTGACTGGCATCAGCACTGGTTGACATCAGCGCTGACTAACATCAACACTGACTGACATCAGCACTAGTTGACATCAACACTGGTTAACATCAACACTGACTGGCATCAGCACTGGTTGACATCAGCACTGAGTGACATCAGCACTGGTTATCAGCACTGGTTGACATCAGCACTGACTGACATCAGCACTGGTTGACATCAGCACTGACTGACATCAGCACTGGTTGACATCAGCACTAGTTGACATCAGCACTGACTGACTCAGCACTGACTGACATCAGCACTGGTTGACATCAGCACTGGTTGACGCAGCAATTGCTGTGATGTACAAGTGGTATCACGCCATGTACAAGTGTTGTGTAGACTTGTCAGATGATGCTTAGGTGCGTTATAGGTCATCAGACAGTAATATTTATTTCTAGCAGTACATGATAGAACCTATACAGACTATAGCTGACATGAGTGACATACTATTATATAGAAAGCCCCTTGTTATGAAGAGCATTTCCCGCAAATTAGGTCAATTTTGACCCCAGGATGCGACCCACACCAGTCCACTAACAACCAGGTACCTATTTTACCGATAGGTGAACATGGACAACAGGTGCCTTAAGGAAACACGTCCTGTTTCCACTCGTACCGGGGATCGACCCCCGGACCTAAGTGAGCTGAGTGCGCTACCAACCCAGCTACGGGACATCAGCAGACGTTCTGTTAGGATAACCCAACAAATCCAAGGACCCCAGTGGAAATATGCCATATTGACTAGATTGTTATAATTGGTTAAATCTACATCAAGTAGTACAAGGGTGTTTATAACATGTGACAAGGGAAGCACCAGACGAGCCTGGCCCATGGCCGGGCTCCTGGAACTTATACCTCAACCATTAGAAAGTGATTACAAATATACGTGATAACTAATATACTGAAGATAGCCAATTACAAACAAGTGAAAATAGGTAATTGCAGTATAGTAATACCTTTGATGAGTTATGAGTGTATTCTCGAGGCCTGGCCTTGGGCCAGGCTCGTCTGGTACTTGCCTGGTCAACCAGGCTGTTGCTGCTGCTGGCCAGCAAACCCTGAACCCTAAAAAGTCTGACATTTTCATTGGGGTCCAGTAGCTAGAAATACGAAATTACAAACAGAAAATTACAACCAAGTTTATTCTTATACGTTAAAGTTTATTTTGAGCTTCATTATATTTGGTTAGATACGTAAACTTGAAATTTATTAAATCCTGTAGTTCCTTAGTCTTGTAATGAATAATTAAGCGTCTTTGTACCTCTCTGGACCAGACTTAGCACTTGCTGTGTACTGATGTACATAGTACATCTGACCCAGTGTACGCTAACACCATGAATTCTTTACATTAATGGTAAAATATACTGACAACTTGATGAATAAGACACATTACCAACACCAGGATAGCTTTAATGATGATACTGGCAAGACGTCTGTCACCCATCTTATACTGGAGATACATGAAGTGGACAAGTTACTTTAAGGTGATCAGTCCCATAGCCTTAAGAACTTGATGGAAAATATTCTGTCCCTTAGCCTTGATTGATATTTAGTGGCGTTCATTTCTTTAGCCTTGATATAACACGTTCAGTCCCTTAGCTTTGATTGATATTTAGTGGCGTTCATTTCTTTAGCCTTGAGATAAAGTTCAGTCCCTTAGCCTTGAAACAAGATATTCAGCCCCTTAGCCTTGAAACAAGATATTCAGCCCCTTAGCCTTGAAATGAGAAATTCAGTCCCTTAGCCTTGAGACGATATAGCCAATCCCTTAGCCTTGATACAAGACATTCAGTCCTTTAGCCTTGATATAAGAAATTTAGTCTCTTAGCCTTGATACAAGATATTCAGTCCCTTAGCCTTGATATGATATTCAATCCCTTAGCCCTGATACAAGACATTCAGTCTCTTAGCCTTGATACAAGATATTCAGTGTTCACTTCCTTAGCCTTGATACAAGATATTCAGCGTTCACTTCCTTAGCCTTGATACAAGATATTCAGTGTTCACTTCCTTAGCCTTGATACAAGATATTCAGTGCTCACTTCCTTAGCCTTGATGCAAGATATTCAGTGTTCACTTCCTTAGCCTTGATGCAAGATATTCAGTGTTCACTTCCTTCGCCTTGATGCAAGATATTCAGTGTTCACTTAGCCTTGATATAAGATATTCAGTGGTGTTCACTTAGCCTTCATACAGAATATTAAGTGGTGTTCACTTTCTTAGCCTTGATATAAGATATTCAGTGGTGTTCACTTAGCCTTGATGTACTTGTTCAATCAGTCAACCTTGCTCCAGAGTGTAAGTCACTTTAGCCCTTCACCTTCAATGTTGCACTGCAACATTCTTTAGCCTTTCCTGTGGCACTGGGTCTAAAACCTTCATAAGGTCAAGAGACACTATTATAAACTTTACCATTATCCACAGCTAAAAAATACTAAACAGAATTTATATCAATAGGCAAAGATCGAATTCAAGTGATACCAAGTTGTCTATATTTCATTAAATTATTATTTTTAAGTGGTTATGAATTTAGTTTATTAGTATTGCCTCAAGTAACTTCTCTATAATTCATGTTACGGTAATTATTCGCTAGTTTGTAGCCAGTAATGTAAAATGTCTGAGAATCTTCACCACACAAAGCACTCCTGGGTCAGGCTTGTCTTAACAGCCAGCAGGCTGTTGCTGCTGGCTGTCCACTGACCTACATATCCACTGCAGTCTAATTGATCAGGCACTTTATTGTCGATTCTTTGTAAAAGATCAATATCTCCTGCATGTTTCTGATCAGCTGAATTGTGATGGTTATGTGGGTTTGCCAACTACTAGTACAAACAACCTGGTTGATCAGGCAGTTAACAGCCTGTGATCGAGCTGTGAAAGTTGAAGAAATATCTAAACAGGTCAGAGTTAAGCTCATTTTCATATTCTTTCAATATACATATTTCATCAGGGAACAGAGACTTAGATTTAAATTGTCTTCATTAAGGCTATGGGTACATAATATATATAACAATTCCAAAGTTCTTAAGAACACAGATACAATGTACATTTTGTATATGTAGCCTTTAATAATGTATTAAAGTGAAATGATGAATTATTTCCATTGGACTTTATTAACAAGCAACCCCGAAATGCTCAGGCATGTTAGTGCCTTTCTTTGCGCTTACAATATTTTATAGTACATAAATCACACATTGTAAACTTTGCAAAAAATAAAAAAATAAATTTGAAAACATCAACGTAGACATGACACTGACCGTGATTTCCTGACCCTCACCTAGTGATGGGTAAAAGTTACCTGAACATATAGCCACTACAAGCCATAACCCTGAGACAGAGGCCACAATTATTTGCCCAAGCCAGCCAGCCCCTCCCCACACACACTTATGACGGAAAAGAAATTATTGTTTGCAGATGATGTGAAACTAATGAGGAGAATATAAAGAGGAGAGGACCGGGAATGACTACAAAGAGGAAATGCTGCAAGTCTGTCTGACATGTGGTTATTGGAATTCAACCCCAGCAAATAACAGGTTATGAGAATTGAGGAGGAGTAAAGAAAACCAGAAACCGAGTACAGGTTTGGGGACAAAGACTGCAAACCTCACTCAAGGAGAAGGACCTTGGGGTGAGCACAGTACCAAACATATCATTTGAGGTACACATCAACCAAACTGGAAAAAAATGCAGAGCTTTGCAACAAAACTAGTCCCTAAGCTTAAGAGGTATGAGCTATGATGAGAGACAAAAGGAACTAAATCTGAAAACATTAGAGAATTGAACCAGGGAAGACATGATAACTACAGTACATACAAAATAGTAAGAGGAATTAAAAGTGTGGACAGAGATAGGGTATTCAAAAGAACATATGGAAAAATGAGGGTTACATTCTTGAAATCTCCAAAAAGACTCCATACAAGATTACAAAAAAAAATTCATACCTTAGATTCTAGTTGGTGATACTTATAATCTTGACATGCATAGAGAGGGTTATTGTGGCTCTTCTGGGCCCCAATGAATGGCTGTTGTTATAGGGCTGAGGTAGATGGTTATGTTTCTTTGAGCTGAAGTGGATGGCTATGCTTCTTTTGGCTGAGGTGGATGTCTATGTTTCTTTGGGCTGAGATGGATGGCTATGTTTCTTTGGGCTGAGGTGGATGGTTATGTTTCTTTGAGCTGAGGTGGATGGCTGTTTCTTTGGGCTGAGGTGGATGCCTGTTTTTTTGGGCTGAGGTGGATGGCTATGTTTCTTTGGGCTGAGGTGGATGGCTATGTTTCTTTGGGCTGAGGTGGATGGCTATGTTTCTTTGGGCTGAGATGTATGGCTATGTTTATTTGGGCTGAGATGTATGGCTATGTTTCTTTGGGCTGAGGTGGATGGCCATGTTTCTTGGGCTGAGGTGGATGGCTGCGTTTCTCGTATTGTTGTCGATGCAGAGTTGTCAGTAGGTGATGATTGTACCATTGTTCTCTGGTATTCTGTAATACATCTGCTCTTTGCTTTACCCTGCAGTTCTTTATATGTACAGGCGACTATGATGCATAACTGCTTGCTCCAGAACGTGTTTAATAGCAATGCTTCTAGATGAGCCAGGGTCTTTTTCAGTTAAAACATCTGCAGCTTTACCCTAATATGTTGCATCTTATGTGTATACCTGGAGATACTTGGAGAGGGTTTCGGGGGTCAATCCTCCCACGGCCCAGTCTGTGTGGGTTAAGGTTTTTCTCATCTGGGAATTTAGCTCCTTCAACATTTATTACGCAGTTCTTTGTTCATCATCTTTAATCAGTTCATTTACATCTTCCTACATATCCCTAAAGCCTTCAACTGGCTTTGTCTTTGCCATATTCACATTTTCCTGGACCTGGCAATAGAGAGGAACCTGTGAAATTATTCAACACACTAGACCAGCCTGCATTTACAGTGGTACCCCGAGTTTTGTACAGCTCCCAACTCGAACAATTATGTAAGTGTATTATTGTAAAAGCTTTTGTAAGTGTATTTTTGGGGGTCTGAAATGGACTAATCTAACTTACATTATTCCTTATGGGAACAAATTCATTTGGTAACGGCACTCGAACAGCTTTCTGGAATGAATTATGCACAAAACTCGGGGTACCACTGTATTTTATTCCTAGAGTGAAGGTGCTCCTGGCCTAAAAAGAATCATTCAAGGTTTTCTTGATAATTCCCACAGCCATCCTTAAACCTTACAGTCTATGGACATAATGTGAAGGTCGTTTTATTACCACCAAATACGACATCCTTGATCCACTAGCTCAAGGAATGATTAAGACATTTAAGTGCCACTACACAGAGGTGGTGGTGCAGGAACTCAGCATTGGATGATAACACAGACACTGTAGTGCCAGAGGTCTGACATGAATTTAACAGTGCAAATGAATAAAACAGCATATAGTAATTTGCATGGGATGAAATTTCCGCTCAACAACAAACTCAGGCTGGTGAACATTACGGCCTAGTGTGGTAAATAATTTCACAGGTTTTCCTCTCAATATAGTCAGGTTCATGAATCTAGCAAGGCAGAAGTCATAGCTGAATTATTAGAAGAGGATGAAAAAGAACAAACTAGAGGAAATACTGGAGATCAATTCCCAATTAGAAGCGAGGCAGATAACAGAAGAGGATTAGGTTAAAGAACTTATACAGTACAGTGGTCCCTCGGTTTTCGCCGAAAATTCGTTCCAGAATGCTGCTCAAGTGCCATTACCGAACAAATTTACTTCCTTAAGAAATAATGTCACGTAGGTTAGTCTATTTCAGACCCCCAAAAATACACTTGCAACAGCACTTACGAAAATACACTTACATAAATGTTCGAGTTTGGAGATGCACGAAAAGCGAGAGACCACTGTATATCTATACAGTTAACACTCCAAGAGATGATAATTGAGACACTTGGGCAACATTTGATGGGCTGAAGACAGCAACTCAAGGCTGAGGGACTGATTATCTCAAACTCCTCATCTTCTACCATTCTACCACTTCTACCACTGGGTGGCAAAAAGTCTCCAGACTAAAGATTCCCAAATGTGTCTCAATTATCAATTTGTCACTTTTATAAACCATTTATACAAACTCCAAGAGATATTTGAGATGCTGTATACTATTAGCAAAGCTGCAGGTTTCTGAATGAAAAGTATCCTCGACACATCTAGAAGCATTACTGTAAAGCAGCATCTGGAGAAAGTCTTGTTGTCAGTTGTATAAAGCACTGCAAAGTCAAACAGAAAAAAGACACATTGCAAAATACCAGAGAACCCCAATAAATCATCATCTACTGAGGAGGGGTGTTAATGTTGCAGTTTTATAACAGTAGTGTAAGCGCACCTCTGGCAAGACAGTGATGGAGTAAATGATGATGAAAGTTTTTCTTTTTTGGGCCACCCTGCCTTGGTGGGAAACTACTGATGTGTTAATAAAAAAACTATGGATAGCTGCATAGAAACACAAGCACTGCAACTATCCACCTTGCCCTAGTAGGGCTACACCATCTCCATACATTTCAAGATCAACAAATGCCACCAACCAAAACTTCGATAAAAACAATAGTTGTACATAACTATCTTAGCTACATGTACTTTATGTTACACATACAATATAAGTTATGAAAATACAGCCTCTCCTCACCTAACAATGGAGTTCTGTTCCTAAGATCACGTTGGTAAACAAATTCATTGCTAAGCAAGGAGTACTATAATGGTAGTGGGTTTGTGTCAAACATCTTTGATATTGTTTTAATGTCACCTTTGCAACATTTCTAACATTTCTAGTACATTTTTAAATGTTTATACAGTAGTGTACTGTGTAAAGTAATAAAAAGAATAGAGGAAATCAGCTCTAATATTTTTCTTCTTTCAACAAACCTGCTGTATCCCACCAAGGCAGGATGGCCCAAAAAGAAAAACAAGTTTCTCTTTTTAACTTTAGTAATGTATACAGGAGAAGGGGTTACTAGCCTCTTGCTCCCGGCATTTTAGTCACATCTTACGACACGCCTGGCTTTCGGAGGAAGAATTCTGTTCCACTTCCCCATGGAGATAAGAGGAAATAAACCAGAACAAGAACTAGTAAGAAAACAGAAGAAAACACAGAGGGGTGTGTGTGTATATATAAAGTGGACCCCCGGTGTTCGTGATGCTCCAAACTCGAACAATTATGTAAGTGTATTTTTGTAAGTGCTTTTGTAAGTGTATTTTTGAAGTCTAAAAGGACTAGTCTAATTTACATTATTCCTTATGGGAATAAATTCGTTTGGTAACGGCACTTGAACAGCATTCTGGAACGAAAAAATCACGAAAACCAGGGGTCCACTGTATACGTATACATGTATATATATATTTTTGTACATGCAAGTGTAGTGTGACCTAAGTGTAAGCAGAAGTAGCAAGACGCACCTGAAATCTTGCATGTTTATGAGACAGAAAAAAGACACCAGCAATCCTACCATCATGTAAAACAATTACAGGCTTCCATTTTACACTCACTTGGCAGGATGGTAGTATACCTCCCTGGGCGGTTGCTGTCTACCTACCTACTACCAGCTCTAATATACAGAATGCTGCTCAAGTGCCATTACCGAACGAATTTACTTCCTTAAGAAATAATGTCACGTAGGTTAGTCTATTTCAGACCCCCAAAAATACACTTGCAAAAACACTTACAAAAATACACTTACATAAATGCTCGAGTTTGGAGATGATCGAAAACCGAGGGACCACTGTATGTACATTATTTAGGTATGCATACTGATCAGAGAGCCCGTCGTAAGTCCAAGTACGTCGCTAAGTGAGGACAGGCTGTATTATCTTTTTTACACTTACAGTACAAAGCATAAAAGAAACTTATTTGGCAAGTTTTAAGGACTCAAGAACATAACTTTATTTTTTTTCTCACGTGCTTCAGACCGGTTAACATGATTTCACTAAACAGTGATTTTAAGGAATGTAACCATAGTGTTATTCAGGACTCTACTGAATTTGCTTTTTTAAAAAATGATGGCATTTTAAAGTGCTAAAAAGTACACATCATTATCATTATTATTAGTATTATTATTATTATCATTACTGCTGAATTCATCAGAAATACTTGAGGGAGAATAACCTATAGATAAACAGTTAACACATCAATAGTTATAAGCAGTTCTATGCTGTTGCTAAAATTGCAAACTTTTTCACTGTCTTAAGAGGACCCGGGCACATCTGAAAGTACTACTGTTCTGTAGCAGGTCCTGGAGCAGCTGATGATGCCCTACCATCAGATGTATAAAATATCAAGAGGGTAAAACAGGCCACAAACGCATAACAGAAAACCTAAACACTCCAGTATAACCGTCATCTAATGACAATTCTGCATTGACATCTGTACAAGAACCTCCGCCCATGAATAATAATATGTAATAATCTTTATTTCTACAAGTACCGTATTTCGCGGCTTATAAGATGCGGCTTATAAGATTTGTTTTAGTTTCAATGGCTCAGAATCGGACATAACTGGGAGAGCTACAGCCCACCCCACACCCCAAACTTATAGCTCCCATCACTGACCTTCAGTTTATAGGATGCAAGGTGGTTTTGGAGATATTTTATGGAAAAAAAATGTGTCTAATAAGCCACAAAATACAGTACATGTTACAACTTATACAGATCCACAACTGTCCACCTCAGCCCAGTAGGACCACACCGTCCCCTGACCTTCTGTGGAGGGTGCAGAGTTACCTCACAAAAACTCAGTGCATAAAATTTGCTGCATCCTGTGTTGTCATTAGATATTCTCCTGGGTTGTTGATCACGGTTTGAATTACGTACTCAATATTTTTGTTTTTTTTTATTATACACTAAAGGGATCTGTTATCATGAACAACAAGCAGAGGAATACAAATACAGTGGTACCTCGGTTAACAATATTTTTTCATTCCAGAATGCTGTTCAAGTGCCATTACCAAACGAATTTATCCCCATAAGGAATGATGTAAAATAGACTAGTCCTTTTAGACCCCCAAAAACACACTTACAAAAGCATTTAAAAAAAATAAACTTACATAAAAGGGCGAGTTTGGGGACCATCGTTAACCGAGTTACCACTGTACATTGGACCCCCGGTTAACGGCCATAATTCATTCTAGAATGCTGTTCGAGTGCCGTTACCGAACGAATTTATTCCCATAAGGAATAATGTAAAGTAGATTAGTCCTTTTAGACCCCCAAAAATACACTTACAAAAGCACTTACAAAAATACACTTACATAATTGTTGGAGTTGGGAGCAGTACGTAAACCGGGGGTCCACCGTACAGTGGTACCCCGAGTTTCGAACTGCTCCCAACTCGACCAATTATGTAAGTGTATTATTGTAAGTGCTTTTGTAAGTGTATTTTTGGGGGTCTGAAACGAACTAATCTAATTTACATTATTCCTTATGGGAACAAATTCGTTCGGTAACGGCACTTGAACAGCCTTCTGGAACGAAGAAAGTTCGAAACTTGGGGCACCACTGTACCATATAAGGAAATTGGGGTCACGTGTAAGCCATGTCAACCTTCACTTCAAGCAATCAGTTAATATACAGATTAATGACATGGCATAAGGAAGTGAATAAACACTACCCATAATCAAAAATATGTGACTGAAATGGGGATGATGAGGGAAGTAAAAATGATTCTAACCTAGTAAGTAATGATTTTAGTGATAGTGACACAAGACCTCCTTCTAGGAAATGTAAGTATGTGTGCAGCATGTCCAAGAAGAGAGGCTTAATGACAATTTGAGAATGACATAGCACTGAAAGACAAATCCCAACCAAAAGTCGTTACATAACCACATCAGGATGAAGACAATAGTAAAGGACCAAGTAATCAGACTGAAGAAGGAAGGACCAGGAAGTCTACAAGGAGATAATAATGATCTTTATTTCTACAAGTACAAGGACAAGGTATACAGACCATAGCTGACATCAGTGACATACTACTGTATATAGAAAGCTGCTTGTTATGCAGAGCATTTCCCACAAATTAGGTCAATGTTGTCCCCGGGATGCCACCCACACCAAGTTACCTATTTTACTGCTAGGTGAACAGGGACAGCAGGAATCTTAAGGAAACACGTCCTAATGTTTCCACCTGTACTGGGGATCGAACCATGGACCTCAGTGTGTGAGCTGAGTGTGCTACCAATTGAGCTTCCACCTGTACTGGGGATCGAACCATGGACCTCAGTGTGTGAGCTGAGTGTGCTACCAATTGAGCTATGGGACACCATGTATAGTACAGTATTTATAAAAGAGGATATTATAGGTCCTTAACCCCAAATTAGTCTCATCTGCCTGACATTAATAATCGGTAAAATATGGTGTTATCTGATATCTCTTATCAATAGCAAACAGACGATGCAATTTAAAATTCACTAAGATAAAACCATATTTGCTCCATAAAGCATTGGTTCCACATGGAAGGTATTGCGATTAACTAATATACTACACTAATATTACTTATTAAGAGTGACAAAAAATGTGACATTGTTTAAATGACAGAGATCTGAACAAAAGACTGATATAAAAAATAGGTGGTTGTGTACACAGGACAATCATAAGAATTATCAGTTCATGAGAGGTATAAACTTGTACCTCATAGCTGAAATGATGGAGCATTCAGCTAACAACTGAAAGGACCTGTGTAAATATACTCCTATATCCTGGGCAAGGTGAGTGAAGGGCAAGTCTATTAACAATTGCTGCCCCCTGATACCTAGAAATACAGTGGAACCTTGGTACTCGAACAGCTCCCAACTTGAACAATTCGGTATTCAAATGCTTTGTTCGGTAAAAAAATCGCTTGGTAGTCAACCATTTGCTAGGCACTCGACCAAACAAACATGACCTGCCAGAACTTCGCTGTAAACTATTTTGTTTCTTTACATTTTCTGGTGTTTTTTTATGTTATTTGTATAAATAAGTCACCGTGGGGCCTAAGAGGATTAGTGATAACAGCCAACCAAAACGAAAATTGGTTGGGAAAAATTCGTTCGGTACTCAAACAGCCTTCTGGAACGATTTAAGTTTGAGTATCGAGGTACTACTGTATATACCTAGGTGTAAGAATGACTGTTAATTAAGTTTATCCAGATACAAGTACACATTGTATTAATGTTGGTAGAATTACCCACAATATGTTAGGTAAAAGGATACAAGTGCAACTAATGTGACATTTATTGTGGCAACGTTTCACTCTCCAGGAGCTTTGTCAACGTTACCTAACAGCGTGACAAAGCTCCTGGAGAGCGAAATGTTGCCACAATAAAATGTCACATTAGTTGCACTTGTGTCCTTTTACCTAACAGATACACATAAATACAGTTACATAAATTATCATACATAGCAGCATATGTGTAGATTACCTAAGATAACCCAAAAAGTCAGACAAAGTGACTAACTAGAATAAACTCAATCAATTTCTCTAGTATTAAGTACTTAGTGAATAAGTCTTTAGAATAAGCTGCCCCTAATGCCATGGCATGCCAGTGGCTCTCCTTGCATTACAGTTTTATAATTGTAACTACCAATAACTATGTATACTTGTAACTTGCAACGAAATAAAAATATTATTATTATTATTATTATTATTTCCAATGGAGTCCTTGTTTGGCTCGCATTCTGGAGAAGAGGATCCTAAGTTGAATTAAACCAAATTAAGAAATGATCTGGTGATACCAATAAGACATGGAAAAAGACACTTATGTATAGTTCAGGGCATTTATTAGAGGAATCGTGTTAGTCTGAATAAACTATATTGAACAGACTGACTGATGTTGTAATGGCCAGGCTTAGTCTTGGCTACAAGTACTTCTGGCAGTTTGGGAGACACACAGATGATGATCAAACTAAATGCAAATTATGTGATCAGGCATATGGTCCCTGTCTTGAACACTATGTGCTTAATTGTCCACTTATTGAGGAATAGAGAGATAGACAGTATAATAACCTATGTGACATGTCAAGATATCTTATTAATAACTGGAGTATACCTGGAGAGAGTTCCAGGGGTCAACGTCCCTGCGGCCTGGTCTGTGACCAGGCCTCATGTTGGATCAGAGCCTAATCAACCAGGCTGTTAGTGCTGGCCGCACGCAGTCCAATGTATGAACCACAGCCTGGCTGGTCAGGTACCGACTTTAGGTGCCTGTCCAGTGCCTGCTTGAAGACAGCCAGGGGTTTGTTGGTAATCCCCCTGATGTATGCTGGGAGGCAGTTGAACAGTCTTGGGCCCCTGACACTTATTGTGTTGTCCCTCAACGTGCTAGTGGCACCCCTGCTTTTCATTGGGGGGATGTTACATCGCCTGCCGAGTCTTTTGCTTTCGTAGGGAGTGACTCTCGTGTGCAAGTTTGATACTAATCCCTCGAGAATTTTCCACGTGTATATAATAATGAATCTCTCCCGCCTGCGTTCTAGGGAGTACAGGTTTAGATATACTAAGCAAATTCCCTAAATTTGCTTGTAACAGATAAGTGAACTGTAGATATAAATCCATATGTACAATTGTTAACCCTTTTGGGGCTTAGTTCCTAGGCCTTTTGTATATCCACATGCTCTTGCGCTACCGTCCACAGGATGGACATGGGGTGCACAATAAACTAGCCACTTCGGTGGCAAAATCTTCTCCATCCAGGGTTACTAACCACAAACCAAATAAAGCCAAAGAGTGAAGCTCATTTCCAATGGAAGCACTGTATGACCCCTGTGGGTTTAGCGCTTAGTTATGATTATAATAATTATTATTTCCATTGGGATCCACCCCAAGATGTGACACAAAATACTCGGCTAACCCCCAGGTAAGTAAGTTTATTAAGGTATAGGTACACATAAATACATTTGCATAAATTATCATACATACTAGCATGTGTGTAGATTACCTAGGATAACCCAAAAAAAAAGTCAAAGTGACTTATTTCAGCACCAATTTACAGTAAGGTGAACATGGGCAGCAGGTGTAAGGTACCTTACCCACCCTGGGTACTGAGGCACAGCTTAGGTTAGGTCACGTAAGATTCATCAGGAAACAGGACGCGGGTCATAGTCAGATGATGATCCGCCGTTGGTGCTTTTGGTCATCTGACCGAGGCCTTCCGCTGGCTTACCCCTCCACCCCTTTAAAAACTATGGTCATAGTTATAACCATTTATTGAGGCATAGCTTATCAACAAGTTTATTTAGGTACAGGTACACATAAGTACAATTATCATACATTGTAACGTACAGTGGTACCTCGAGTTACGATATTTTTTCGTTCGAGAATGCTGTTCAAGTGCCATTACCAAACGAATTTATCCCCATAAGGAATAATGTAAAATAGACTAGTCCTTTTACACCCCCAAAAATATACTTACAAAAGCATTTAAAAAAATAAACTTACATAAAAGGGCGATTTTGGGGACCATCGTAACTCGAGGTACCACTGTATGTGTAAATTACCCACCAGAATAACCCTAAAAGGTCAAAGTGACTTATTTCCGTTGGGGTCCTTATACTCACCTAATTGTCGTTGCAGGGGTTGCATGGGGACACAGCAACAAGGGGACACAACAAGGGGACACAACAACAAGGGGACACAACAACAAGGGGACACAACAACAAGGGGACACAACAACAAGGGCACACAACAACAAGGGGACACAACAACAAGGGGACACAACAAGGGGACACAACAACAAGGGGACACAAGGGGACACAACAACAAAGGAACACAACAACAAGGGGACACAACAACAAGGGGACACAGCAACAAGGGGACACAGCAACAAGGGGACACAACAACAAGGGGACACAACAACAAGGGGCCACAGCAACAAGGGGACACAGCAACAAGGGGACACAACAACAAGGGGACACAACAACAAGGGGACACAACAACAAGGGGACACAACAAAAGGACACAACAACAAGGGGACACAAAAAGGGGACACAACAACAAGGGGTCACAGCAACAAGGGGACACAGCAACAAGAGGACACAGCAACAAGGGGTCACAGCAGCAAGGGGACACAGCAACAAGGGGACACAGAAACAAGGGGTCACAGCAACAAGGGGACACAGCAACAGGGGACACAGCAACAAGGGGACACAACAAAGGGACACAGCAACAAGGGGTCACAGCAACAAGGGGACACAACAACAAGGGGACACAACATCAAGGGGACACAGCAACAAGGGGACACAGCAACAAGAGGACACAGCAACAAGGGGACACAACAAGGGGACACAGCAACAAGGGCCACAGCAACAAGGGTCACAGTAACAAAGGGACAGCAACAAGGGGACACAGCAACAAGGGGACACAACAAGGGGACACATCAACAAGGGAACACAACAACAAGGGGACACAGCAACAAGGGGACACACCAACAAGGGGTCACAGCAACAAGGGGTCACAGCAACTAGGGGTCACAGCAACAAGGGGACACAATACCAAGGGGACACAGCAACAAGGGGACACAGCAACAAGGGGACACAATAACAAGGGGACACAGCTACAAGGGGACACAACAAGGGGACATAACAAGGAGACACAGCAACAAGGGGTCACAACAAGGGGACACAGCAACAAAGGAACACAGCAACAAGGGGACACAGCAACAAGGGGACACAACAAGGGGACACAGCAACAAGGGACACAGCAACAAGGGGACACAATAACAAGGGGACACAGCTACAAGGGGACACAACAACAAGGGGACATAACAACAAGGAGACACAGCAACAAGGGGTCACAACAACAAGGGGACACAGCAACAAAGGGACACAGCAACAAGGGGACACAGCAACAAGGGGACACAACAAGGGGACACAGCAACAAGGGGTCACAGCAACAAGGGGACACCGTAACAAGGGGACACCGTAACAAGGGGACACCGTAACAAGGGGACACAGCAACAAGGGGACACAGCAACAAGGGGACACAGCAACAAGGGGAAACAGCAACAAGGGGAAACAGCAACAAGGGGACACAGCAACAAGGGGACACAGCAACAAGGGGCACACAACAAGGGGACACAGCAACAAGGGGACACAGCAACAAGTGGTCACAGCAACAAGGGGTCACAGCAACAAGGGGACACAGCAACAAGGGAACACAGCAACAAGGGGACACAACAACAAGGGGACACACTAACATGGGGTCACAGCAACAAGGGGACACAATAACATGGGGTCACAGCAACAAGGGGACACCGTAACAAGGGGACACAGCAACAAAGGGACACAGCAACAAGGGGACACAGCAACAAGGGGACACAGCAACAAGGGGACACAACAAGGGGACACAGCAACAAGGGGACACAACAAGGGGACACAGCAACAAGGGGCCACAGCAACAAGGGGTCACAGTAACAAAGGGACAGCAACAAGGGGACACAGCAACAAGGGGACACAAACAAGGGACACATCAACAAGGGGACACATCAACAAGGGGAACACAACAAAGGGGACACAGCAACAAGGGGACACACCAACAAGGGGCACAGCAACAAGGGGTCACAGCAACAGGGGTCACAGCAACAAGGGGTCACAGCAACTAGGGGTCACAGCAACAAGGGGACACAATACCAAGGGGACACAGCAACAAGGGGACACAGCAACAAGGGGACACAATAACAAGGGGACACAGCACAAGGGACACAACAAGGGACACATAACAAGGAGACAAACAAGGGACACAGCAACAAGGGGTCACAACAAGGGGACACAGCAACAAAGGGGACACAGCAACAAGGGGACACACAACAAGGGACACAACAAGGGGACACAGCAACAAGGGACACAGCAACAAGGGGACACAAAACAAGGGGACACAGCACAAGGGGACACAACAACAAGGGGACATAACAACAAGGAGACACAGCAACAAGGGGTCACAACAACAAGGGACACAGCAACAAGGGATCACAGCAACAAGGGGCACAGCAACAAGGGACACAGCAACAAGGGGACACAGCAACAAGGGGCACACAACATAGGGGTCACAGCAACAAGGGGACACAGCAACATGGAACAGGCACAGCAACAAGGGGACACGAAAAAAGGGGCACAGCAACAAGGGGACACAGCAAACATGGGGCACAGCAACAAGGGGACACAACAAGGGGACACAGCAACAAGGGGACACAACAAGGGACACAGCAACAAGGGGCACAGCAACAAGGGGTCACAGCAACAAGGGGACACCAACAAGGGACACAGCAACAAGGGGCACAGCAACAAGGGGACACAACAACAGGGGACACTGCAACAAGGGAACACAGCAACAAGGGGACACAACAAAAGGGGACACAACAACAAGGGGACACAGCAACAAGGACACAACAAAAGGGGACACAACAAAAGGGGACACAACAACAAGGGGACACAGCAACAAGGGAACACAGCAACAAGGGGACACAGCCAAAAGGGGACACAACAACAAGGGGACACAACAACAAGGGGACACAACAACAAGGGGACACAGCAACAAGGGAACACAGCAACAAGGGGACACAACAAGAAGGGGACACAACAACAAGGGGACACAGCAACAAGGGGACACAAGTGGAAGTTGAGAACTCAGATGAGTCACAGGGATGTTAGGAAGTATTTCTTCAGTCACAGAGTTGTCAGGAAGTGGAACAATATGGAGTGATGTAGTGGAGGCAGGATCCATACATAGCTTTAAGAAGAGGTATGATAAAGCTCATGGAGCAGAGAGTGGACCTAGTAGCGACCAGTGAAGAGGCGGGGCCAGGAGCTGTGAATCGACCCCTGCGACGAAAATTAGGTGAGTACATACATACATACACACACATTATATATTTATATATATATATATATATATATATATATATATATATATATATATATATATATATATATATATATATATATATATACAAATATACATACATACATAAATCAGGAGCTATGACTCCACCCCTGCAACCACAACTAGGTGAGTACATACATATGCCTCGACCCCTGCAACCACAACTAGGTGAGTACATACATATGTCTCGACCCCTGTAACCACAACTAGGTGAGTACATACATATGTCTCGACCCCTGCAACCACAACTAGGTGAGTACATACATGTGTATGTATCTTATGTTAATTTTAAAGAGTGGGTCTGGCCAGTAACTGGACGGGTTACATCCTTCATGGCCACGTTATGGCCCATGGCCTCAGGAAGCTGCACAAAGCAGTATGGGTATCCTCCAGTAACTGTACCCAAGATGTGGGCATGGGTATAAAATTTCACCCGTGACAGGAGTACAGCAACTGACGTCATTCGTAGTATTATATACATGTATTTTATGCTTCTGGGTCAGTGATGTTGATGTATATTTGTATGTGGGAGGGGGATATATGTGGTACTTTACCCTGGGTTATGGTACAGCAGCAGCACAATGTAAGTCCCTCCACTCTGGCAGCTTTATAAACACTGAGTGTTCTAGTGTGTGGTGGGGAGGTTGTCCGGTGTGGGGTCGTGGGTGGTGGTGTTGGGTCTGGGGTGGTGGGTAGGTGGCCTAAGGTGGTGGTGTGGGGTCTGGGGTGGTGGATAGGTGGTGTTGGGTCTGGGGTGGTGGGGAGGTAGTCTTGGGTGGTGGTGTGGGGTCTGGGGTGGTGGTGTGGGTCAGGGGTGGGGTCTCGGGTGGTGGGGAGGTAGTCTGGGGTGGTGGTGTGGGGTCTGGGTTGGGTGGTGTGGGTCTGGGGTGGTAGTGTGGGGTCTGGGGTAGTGGTGTGGGGTCTGGGGTTGTGGTGTGGATCAGGGGTAGTGGTTTGGGGTCTGGGGTGGGTTGTGGGGTCTGAGGTGAGTTGTGGGGTAGGTGGTGGTCTGGGGTGGGTTGTGAGGTTGTGTTGGGAAGGTGGTGGTCTGGGGTGGTTTGTGTTGGGGGAGGTGGTGGTCTGGGGTGGGTTGTGGGCTGGTGTGGGGGTTGGATGGGTGGTGGGGAGGTTTTGTCGTGTGGGGGTTAGATGGGTGGTGGGGAGGTTTTGGTTGAGTGGGGGTGGGATGGGTGGTGGGGAGGTTTTGGTTGTGTTGGGGTGAGATTAGTAGTGGGGAGGTTTGGTTGAGTGGGGGTGGGATGAGTGGTGGGGAGGTTTTATTGTGTGAGGGTGGGATGGGTGGTGGGAAGGTTTTGTGTGGGGGTGTAATGGGTGGTGGGGAGGTTTTGTTGTGGGGGTTGGATGGGTGGTGAGGGAGGTTTTGGTTGTATGGGATTGGTGGTGGGGATGTTTTGGTTGTGTGGGGGTGGGATGGGTGGTGGGGAGGTTTTGGTTGGGTGGGGTGGGATGGGTGGTTGTGTCTACCTGGAGAGAATTCCAGGGGTCAACGCCCCCGCGGCCCGGTCTGTGACCAGGCCTCCTGTTTTACCAGAGCCTGATCAACCAGGCTGTTTCTGCTGGCCGCACGCAGTCCAACGTACGAACCACAGCCCGGCTGATGTGTGTTGGGTGTGTGGATCCTGGGAGGGTTGTGTGGGTCGTAGGGAGGTGTGAGTCCGGGTGGGGGTGGGGAAAGATGGGTGGTAATCAGAAATGGGTGTTTGAGGCACTGATGGGTGCTTTTCTTACCCCTCTTTTATATAAAACATATTGGTTCATGGGGTGACCCAGAAGGATACCAGGAGGAGGATTTCATGGGTCAGCGCTCCCTGGACCCGGTAGCAGACCAGGCCTCCTGGTAGATCAAAGTCTGATCAACCAAGCTCCTACTGCAACGTATAAACCACAGCCTGGCTGATCAGGAACTGATTTTAAGGAACTTGTCAGGTTCCCTCTTCATGCACTTAAAAAATTACTCTTCTCAAAAAATTGTTTTAGTGTACTTTTTCGTGTTTGTAAGTTTATTTAGGTACAGATACACATAAGTACAATTATCATTAGTGTAAAATACTCAAAATAACCCAAAAAAAAGTCAGACAAAGTGACTTATTTCCATGTTGGGTGATTGTTGCATTAGTTTTAGTGGAAATTTAAAAAAAAAGATCTCGTCTACATGAATTTGTAAGTGCCATTAGTGTACCCTAGTGAATGGAAGGGACATGTTGCTCCCTGGAGTAGGGTGACCACGAAATGTAATGAATTAGACACATGTGCAACATCTGGGGCAGTAGGTGTTGCAAAGTGAGTGTTCTTTGTGTCTGCATAAATTACGATTGTGACCAGATATACACATGTAAATAATTCATTACCTTTGTAACTTGTTCAGCTGTCAAAACTTTGTGGCCCAGTCTCTGGACCCAATATGTACCTCTGTAATGTTGAGGTACAGTCCCTGGACCCATTATGTACCTCTGTAATGTTGAGGTATAGTCCCTGGACCCATTATGTACCTCTGTAATGTTGAGGTACAGTCTCTGGACCCATTATGTACCTCTGTAATGTTGAGGTACAGTCCATGGACCCATTACCTCTGTAATATTTTGACTACCGCCCACAGGATGGGTATAGGATGCATAATAAAGATATTAAACTGAGAAAAAGAACTCTTTGTCTGGATGGGTGCTCTAAGGAGCCTGGCGGATCCTGGGCGTAGGAATAAGCAGGTGCTAGACATATGTGAGAGGATATGGGATGCTGGAAAAGGTCGGGTGACCTTGGAGTGGGTCCCTGGTCATGTCGGGATCCCTGGGAATGAAAATGTAGACGTGAAACTGAAGCTTACTGTACTGTTTGCAACAAGGTCCAGAGACCTTGGTTTGGACAGCATGGTATAAACCTTGGTAATTGATGCCCACAAGTGGTTTTAAAAGTTCCGTGAGAAAACACTTAAACATTTATTAGTCGTTTCTGTCCTGGTTTATAGGGTCACTACAGGTTGTAGTGACCCTATAACAAATACAAATACAATTTTATTTCTTTGCTGGTGTACATGGGTTTACATTACAATCATAAATTGAGGCGCAAGGAGAGCCTCTGGCATGCCTTGGCATTAGGGGCAGCTTAATCTAATGGCTTATAGACTATGAACATAATATTGGAGTAATTGAGTGAGTTTGAATTGGTAGATCGTTCAAATTATGATATGATGATAATACATTGTTCATTACAAAATGATGATAGACATTGTAACTAGTGTTTAGTAGGATGGAACATAATAGTAAAAATTTTATTATCTTAATGAAAATAACATTGAGCATTTTGAGAGTAATTTACAGTTTGAGTATTTAGTTTAGGGTGATTAGATGGTAACATAATTGTAAAAATTGAAATTGTTTTATAGGAAAATAACTTTGAGCATTTTTGAAGGCAATTTACAGTATGAGTATTTAGTTTAGGTGAGTAGGTGGTTTTGAGAAGAGTCTTAAATTGATTTTCAGACAAGGTTATTTTAGCATTTCCTGGTAATGAGTTCCAGATTCTGGGGCCCTTTATGTGCATAGAATTCTTACATAGGTTGCTGTGGACACGGGGTACATCAAAAAGTGATCTGTATCTTGTGTTATGGTCATGGGTCCA
Organism: Cherax destructor; assembly: GCA_009830355.1. Taxonomy (NCBI): domain Eukaryota; kingdom Metazoa; phylum Arthropoda; class Malacostraca; order Decapoda; family Parastacidae; genus Cherax; species Cherax destructor. The sequence goes on along the minus strand of WNWK01013015.1, from coordinate 21,778 downwards.
ATTAAAGTTGGTGAGGAGAATTTTGAGCGGAGGGTTTATATTAGAGTGTAGAGTTCTATATATGTAGTAGGCACAAGAATAAGTGTGAATGTTCTTTATGGTGAGTAGTTTTAGGCTTTTGAATATTGGTGGAGTATGCTGTCTAGAGTGGGAATTTGTTATCATTCTGACTGCAGCCTTTTGCTGGGTTATGAGTGGTCTAAGGTGATTTAATGTTGTTGATCCCCATGCACAGATTCCATACGTGAGATATGGGTAAATGAGCGAGTGATATAGTGCAAGGAGAGCTGATTGAGGCACATAGTAGCGTATCTTTAATAATATGCCTACTGTCTTAGAGATTTTCTTGGAAATTTGTTGTATGGAATTTAAGGCTACGGTCAATGTGGATTCCTAGGAATTTTCCCTCTGTGAGTCTTGTGATGGGTGAACCGTTTAGTGTTATGTTAAGTGGAACATTTGTAACTCTGTTTCCAAACTGTATAAAGTAGGTCTTGTCAGTATTTAGAGTAAGTTTATTAGTCGTCATCCATGTCGATATTTTCTGTAATTCTGCATTAACAGTGTTGGCCAGTATGACTGGATTTGGGTGAGAGAAGACATATGTTGTGTCATCAGCAAATAATATGGGTTTGAGTAGTTGTGATGCATTAGGTAGGTCATTGATGTAAAATGAGGAATAAGAGTGGACCCAGTACACTTCCTTGAGGGACTCCAACTGTAATTTGTTGTGTGCAGGCCGGGTCACCATTTGGAGAAGACCCGAGCCGGACGTACCGGCGAACCTACAAGAAGATGTTGTGTGCAAGAGTTCGCTCCATTTGTGTACACGTATTGGCTTCTGTTACTGAGGTATGACTTTATGTAGTTGAGCGAGTGCCCTCCTATACCATAGTGTGCTAGTTTAGTAAGCAGTAAATCATGATCGACTGTATCAAAAGCTTTGCGTAGATCAATGAAGATTCCCAGTGGAACTTCTTTCTTCTCAAGTGCGGTATATATTATTAACTCTAGCATGTGTATAATGGCATCATTTGTGCTTTTGTTTGTCCTGAAGCCAAACTGACTGGGGTTGAGTACGTTGTGAGATGACGTAGGAATAGATCTGTCTATGAATTAATTTTTCAAATATTTTAGAGAGCAGTGGTAAATTGGATATTGGTCTATAATTATTCAAGTTTGTTTGATCACCTCCTTTATGGATCGGGGTGACCCTTGCTATTTTGAGAATTGATGGGAATGTGGAGGTTTCAATGGATTTATTGAATAGTGTTGCAATAATTGGTGACAACAACAATAATACGGTACAGGTTGTAGTGACCCTATAACACAACAACAATACAATACAGGTTATAGTGACCCTATAAACCAACAACAATAATACGGTACCGGTTATAGTGACCCTATAAACCAACAACAATAATACGGTACAGGTTATAGTGACCCTATAAACCAACAACAACAATACGGTACAGGTTATAGTTACCCTATAAACCAACAATAATAATACGGTACAGGTTATAGTGACCCTATAAACCAACAACAAAACAAATTCCACACAAAGTGATGAGAGAAAGAGTGGACTTCTGCGCCAGCCTTCGTCGGGTGTGGACGGACTTCTGCGCCAGCCTTCGTCGGGTGTGGACGTCTCTCTCTCGCCTGAGTATCAGTGACAAATTTCCCCCGTTCTCTCTGGGACGCTTGTCCTCATCTATTTTGCCCGCCGGGCACTCTACAGGAGGGGCACCTGTTCATCGGCTTACTTTTAGCCAGCTCCATTTTTTCCGCTCTGCGGAAAATTATTTAACGGTCTTTGGTGGGAAGCCGGTTGCTGTACTCAGGTGGGGGTGTGGGGGTCCTGCTTTGCTGGGGCTTGGCAAGGGGGTCCACCGGACCTAATCGGAAACTTTCAAGTTTCTATCTATTTACAAAGGAACTTTTGTTCCTTTTCTTTCATCGCCCAGCCTTGGGCAACAAATCTTCCTCGTGCCATCGAGAGGTCGGGCTCGATACGGCTTAGGCTGTCAGTGGCCCAATAAAACCCCAACGAAGAAGAAGAAGAAGTCGGGTGTGGACGTCTCTCTCTCGCCTGAGTATCAGTGACAAATTTCCCCCGTTCTCTCTGGGACGCTTGTCCTCATCTATTTTGCCCGCCGGGCACTCTACAGGAGGGGCACCTGTTCATCGGCTTACTTTTAGCCAGCTCCATTTTTTCCGCTCTGCGGAAAATTATTTAACGGTCTTTGGTGGGAAGCCGGTTGCTGTACTCAGGTGGGGGTGTGGGGGTCCTGCTTTGCTGGGGCTTGGCAAGGGGGTCCACCGGACCTAATCGGAAACTTTAAAGTTTCTATCTATTTCCAAAGGAACTTTTGTTCCTTTTCTTTCATGGCCCAGCCTTGGGCAACAAATCTTCCTCGTGCCATCGAGAGGTCGGGCTCGATACGGCTTAGGCTGTCAGTGGCCCAATAAAACCCCAACGAAGAAGAAGAAGAAGATGAGAGAAAGTAATAAGGACTTCTGCGCCAGCCTTCGTCGGGTGTGGACGTCTCTCTCTCGCCTGAGTATCAGTGACAAATTTCCCCCGTTCTCTCTGGGACGCTTGTCCTCATCTATTTTGCCCGCCGGGCACTCTACAGGAGGGGCACCTGTTCATCGGCTTACTTTTAGTCAGCTCCATTTTTTTCGCTCTGCGGATAATTATTTAACGGTCTTTGGTGGGAAGCCGGTTACTGTACTCAGGTGGGGGTGTGGGGGGTCCCGCTATGCTGGGGCTTAACAAGGGGGTCCACCGGACCTAATCGGAAACTTTCAAGTTTCTATCTCTATTTCCAAAGGAACTTTTGTTCCTTTTCTTTCATGGCCCAGCCTTGGGCAACAAATCTTCTTTGAACATCGGGAAGCCGGGCTCTATACGGCTTATGCTGTCAGTGGCCCTGATAACCCCAACAAAGAAAGACAGAAGAGAAAATAATAATGTTTTCCAAACATAATGAAAATCCCGTCAGCTTCACCTCCACCTGGAAGACTGAACAGTCAGTATATATGTGAAAGTCAGTATATATGTGAGTCAGTATATATGTGAGTCAGTATATATGTGAGTCAGTATATATGTGAAAGTCAGTATATATGTGAAAGTCAGTGTATATGTGAAAGTCAGTGTATATGTGAGTCAGTATATATGTGAAAGTCAGTATATATGTGAGTCAGTATATATGTGAAAGTCAGTATATATGTGAAAGTCAGTATATATGTGAAATCATAATAGTGAGTCAGTATATATGTGAAAGTCAGTATATATGTGAAGTCAGTATATGTGAAGTCAGTATATATGTGAAAAGTCAGTATATATGTGAGAAAGTCAGTATATATGTGAAAGTCAGTATATGTGAAAGTCAGTGTATATGGAGTCAGTATATATGGAAAGTCAGTATATATGTGAGTCAGTATATATGTGAAAGTCAGTATATATGTGAAAGTCAGTGTATATGTGAAAGTCAGTGTATATGTGAGTCAGTATATATGTGAAATCAGTATATATGTGAGTCAGTATATAGTGAGTCAGTATATATGTGAGTCAGTATATATGTGAAAGTCAGTATATATGTGAAAGTCAGTATATGTGAAGTCAGTATAATGTGAAAGTCAGTATATATGTGAAAGTCAGTATATATGTGAAAGTCAGTATATATGTGAAAGTCAGTATATATGTGAAAGTCAGTATATATGTGAAAGTCAGTATATATGTGAAAGTCAGTATATATGTGAAAGTCAGTATATATGTGAAAGTCAGTGTATACATGAAAGTCAGTATATATGTGAAAGTCAGTATACTACATGTGAGTCAGTATACATGTGAAAGTCAGTATATATGTGAAAGTCAGTATATATGTGAGTCAGTATACATGTGAAAGTCAGTATATATGTGAAAGTCAGTATATATGTGAAAGTCAGTATATATGTGAGTCAGTATATATGTGAAAGTCAGTATATGTGAGTCAGTATATATGTGAAAGTCAGTATATATGTGAAAGTCAGTATATGTGAAAGTCAGGTATAAGAACATAAGAAAGAAGGAACATTGCAGCAGGCGTACTGGCCCATGCGAGGCAGGTCCAAGGCTCCTACCGGCTTAAGCCAATGCCCCAACCTAGTCTGGTCAGGTCACATTCACTTAAGGAAGGAGCACGGCAACTGACCTAGTAGCACAAGCTAGTCAGGTCCAACTCACACCCACTCATGTATTTATCTAACCTATTTTTAAAACTACACAATGTCTTAGCTTCTATGACAGTACTTGGGAGTTTGTTCCACTCATCTACAACTCTATTACCAAACCAGTGCTTTCCTATATCCTTCCTGAATCTGAATTTTCCCAACTTAAAGCCAACTTAAAGGTATACACAGTTACATTATCATACATAGCAGCATATGTGTAGAGAACCCAGGATAACCGAAAAAAATCAGACAAAGTGACCAGTCAATAGTAATACATAGTATTTAATAGTACTGTACTCTACTACTGTACATGTAAATAAGTCTGACTTTTTTTTTGGGTTATCCTAGGTTCTCTACACATATGCTGCTATGTATAATAATCTATGTAACTGTATTTGTGTATACCTACCTGAATAAACTTACTTACATATTGATGATGCCTTAGATATTACATAAGTCTTATTTACCAGTATTTATTTTTTGTCGAATGTAAAGATTCCATATATATTTTTGCTTTGTTTTAACACATCGGCTTTTTCCCACCGAGGTTAGGGTGGCCCAAAAAAGAAGAAACACTTTCACAATCACTCACACTGTCACTGCCTCGTCAGGCCCAATGATGCTGGATTTGTGATGGTCGACCTCTACTATTACTGCTACTACTACTACTGCCCACTCTGCACTGTATGACCCTTGTAGGTTTAGTGCTTCTTTTTTTATTATATTAATCTACTGCCACTACTTCTACAATTATAATTATTGATACTGTCATAAATTTCTTTTTTTGCAGGTCATTAGAAGTGGGCAGCACACAAACAGATGACATTGTTCAGCAAGAAGGAGAGTGCCAGGTTGTGGAGCAAGCCGAGGTACCCGTCATTAACTGTTATCTTCATGTATAGTTTTCCCCTTCGTAATTAATCAGGTCTAAATTTCTTTATTCAAACTTAATAGTACTTAGAACTTTAGTTCTGTGTTGTTTGCTCCTCTTAAAGATCTACTCTTTGCTGATCATTCATGTATACCTGGAGTTTACCTGGAGAGGGTTCTGGGGGTCAATGCCCCTGCGGCCCAGTCTGTGACCAGGCCTCATGGTGGATCATAGCCTAATCAACCAGGCTGTTACTGTTGGCCGTACGCAAACCGACGTACAAACCACAGCCCGGCTGGTCAGGTACTGACTTTAGGTTCCTGTACAGTACAATACAACTTTATTTCTACAAACTGTAGTTTACATGTAATAAAGAGGCACAATACCGTGACTGAAGCAATACACAAATAGCCCCCATATATATAAGCAGTCAGTTAGTTATTGCCTTATTAATCTTAAGTTTGCCCAAATGTTCTACATACTAATGGACTTTTTGCATGTGCACCTAAAATGTCACCCATCTCTGTACAAGCATTGTATCATACTGAAATAAAAAATTTAAATTTAAATCAAGTCATTAGTGTGCGGTGCATTTCAGGCCACAAGGAAAGGAAGGTTTGGCACTCAAGAACTTGTTGTCATACACATACATACTATATGTATGTGTATGACAGACAAAAAAATGTCTCAAATTTTGTTAATTTTGTGTCATTTCAAATAATAAATGTACAATATGATGGGATGTTTTAATTGTAATTTATAGGTTGGGACCCAGACAGAGGAAGAAGAAGCCCAAAATTTGGATCACCAAGAATATGATGAAGTATCCTTAGCGGCTTTCTTGAAGAGTGTAGCTCCGAAAGGTAAGTTTCTCTTAAAATGTATGTGAAATATGTTTAATATATACAGTGGTCCCTTGAGTTAAGAGCACCTCAGAAATTGTACAATTATGTAAGGGTATTCTTGTAAGTGCTTTTGTAAGTGTATTTTTGGGGGTCTACTTGCCATTATTCCTTAAGGGAGAAAATTCGTTCGGTAATGGCACTTGAGCAGCCTTCTGGAATGAATTATGCTCTTAACTTGAGGGTCCACTGTATACTGTAGTCACCTATTGGATCTTTTTTAGTACAGTGGTATCCCAAGTTTCGAACACTCCCAACTCGCCCTATTATGTAAGTTTATTATTGTAAGTGCTTTTATAAGTGTATTTTTGGGGGTCTGAAATGGACTAATCTAATTTACATTATTCCTTATGGGAATAAATTCGTTTGGTAACAGCACTTGGACAGCATTCTGGAATGAAGAATGTTTGAAACTCGGGGTTCCACTGTACTTGAAGTTATGGGAGTGTAGCAATTCTTATGGTGTCGTGTCTTGTTAATTTTTTTGTATACATGTATATTTAAAATTGTGTGAGCACAATAGATCATAGTGAGTGGAAGTAAGTGGTTTTTATGACTTTAGGTGGTGTTGGAGTGTGAGCAAGGTAGCATTTATGAAGGGATTCAGGGGAAAGTACAGTGCCTGTACTGTGAGGGATGAGTGAGGATGTTACAGTTCTGGAGGTGGGAAGTACAGTACCTGTACTCTGAAGGATGGGTGAGGATGTTATAGTTCTGGAGGTGGGAAAGTAGAGTACCTGTACTCTGAAGGATGGGTGAGGATGTTATAGTCCTGGAGGTGGGAAGTACAGTACCTGTACTCTGAAGGATGGGTGAGAATGTTACAGTTCTGAAGGTGGGAAGTACAGTACCTGCACTGTGAAGGATGGGTGAGGATGTTACAGTTCTGGAGGTGGGAAGTACAGTACCTGTACTCTGAAGGATGGGTGAGGATGTTACAGTTCTGGAGGTGGGAAGTACAGTACCTGCACTGTGAAGGATGGGTGAGGATGTTACAGTTCTGGAGGTGGGAAGTACAGTACCTGCACTGTGAAGGATGGGTGAAGATGTTACAGTTCTGGAGGTGGGAAGTACAGTACCTGCACTGTGAAGGATGAGTGAGGATGTTACAGTTCTGGGGGTGGTAGGGCAGGAATATCAGCTCACCTCTGGCAAGCCAGTGATTGAATGAGTGTTGATGAATGTACAGTGGTACCCCGACTTACGATATTTTTTCATTCCAGAATGCTGTTCAAGTGCCATTACCAAACGAATTTATCTCCATAAGAAATGATGTAAAATAGACTAGTCCTTTTAGACCCCCAAAATTATACTTACAAAAGCATTTAAAAAAATAAACTTACATAAAAGGGTGTGTTTGGGGACCATCGTAAGTCGGGGTACCACTGTATTTCCTTCTTTGGGTCACCCTGCCTTATAAATTTGTGTGCTTATGTCTCTTCTCATTTTCCTTATCTACAAAAGGTGGCATTTCTAAAATTTTTGGTCATTCTTTATACAGTGGTACCGGTTTACATATTTTTCATTCCAGAATGCTGTTCAAGTGCCATTACCAAACGCAATTTATCCTAAGAAAAGTTGTAAAATAGACTAGTCCTTTTAGACCCCCAAAATTACACTTACAAAAGCATTTAAAAAATAAACTTACATAAAGGGTGAGTTTGGGGACCATCGTAAACCGGGGTACCACTGTATATTGTATTTTAACCTTTTCGGGGTCAGTGCCGTACTAGTACGTTTTACGAGCAGGGGTTGGTGCCATACTAGTACGCCCAAATTCTAGCGGCCTCAATTTAAGCAGAAAACGTCTGGTAGGCATACATATGAAAGAATGGGTCTGTGTGGTCAGTGTGCGCAGTATAAAAAAAATACTGCAGTACACACTGCATAATGAGAGAAAAAAAACTCTGACCGTTTTTTTTTATTAAAACAGCGACTTTGCAGTCGATTTTCGTATGGTATTTATTGATGTATTCTCGTTTTCTTGGTCTCATTTGATAGAATGGAAGATATATTACAGAAATAGAGATGATTTTGATTGGTATGACAATGACAAGTACCTTGAAATTGAGCTCAAAGTAGCGAAAATGTTCGATTTTTGACGATGTTCAAGAGTAAACAAATCACACCATGCGTCCAATACACATCAACTGGCGAGTCTTATATTCATGCACAAGTGCTCTGATATTATTTATAATATTTTTACAATGATGCAGTTGTATACATAAAAGTAAATCTTCTATTTTTGTGAGAATAAAAATTCAAAATGGAAAGCAAAAGTAATGGAACAGGGGCCTGGAAACATGGCTAATGAACAGAGAACATGTTATTTTAGTGCCAGGAATGTCTGCCTTGTTTACTCTGGACCCTATTTTGAAATTGGCATCGTTTGAAATTTGTGTGAAATTGGAAAATTGCCATTTTCTGACCAGTATTTTGGGTAGATGAAATTGGTAAATAGGCAGTTTCTTCTACTCATTCGATAGAAGAAACTGAGTTCTAGCGAAATAGCTATAATTTTAGGAGACTGAAACATTGGAATTTGTCGAAAATAGGGCTCGAAGTGGGTGAAATCGCCGATGCGTCAGTGTCATAGATACCGATAACTTTGCGAAAGCATAATTTCGTTAGTTTTCAATCAAATTTCATAATTTTGGTGGCATTATGATCGAAAAAAGATTCTCTATCAGTTCACAAGAAAAAAAAATAATTTTTTTTTTTTCCAAAAAATTTTCAACCCCAGGAACACTTTCCTGAGAAGGCCTGTCGACCCCCAAAGGGTTAAAATTTTCTGGGCTTCATTTGGTTACACATTTTAAAACATCTTTTTTCTTAAAACCTTTGCTTTGTTTTTCCTGTGTGAGTACTATATAGGAGCGCCCTACATATACAGCATCTCCTTTTCAGTGTTCCATATTTTTGTTGGCTTCAAATTGAGCTATTGTTCATGATGTTCCACTCACTGGCGATTGTCCTGGTGGGCAGAACAATGGCTCAATTGAAAGCCAGTGAAAACATGGGACACCAAAAATAGGTGGTGTATATGTGGATCCCTCTTGTACTTAATGTGCATGTGTAAGTATAGTAAGCATGTGTGAGTATACTCTGTGAGTGTGCATGTACAGTGGACCCCCGAGTTTCGTAAAAACTTCACTCCTGAAGTCTGCTCAAGTGCCATTACCGAACGAATTTACTCCCTTAAGGAAAAATTTCACGTAGGTTAGTCTATTTCAGACCCCCAAAAATACACTTCCACAAGAACTTACAAAATTATACTTACATAATTGCACGATTTCCGGGGTATTCGTTAACCGAGGGTCCACTGTACTGTGAGCATATGTGAGTATGCTTTTCAAGGAGAGTGATAATTCGATCACAAAAATATTTAATCTAATTTATTTTCAGTTATTCGAGAACTAGAAAGACAAAATAGAAGTCGCGCCTTTCATGGCTACTTTGTTGTAAAGGAAGAAGAGTCTATAGGGGTTAAGCTGTTACATACACTACGCTGGAATCTGTTGCATCCTGAGGTGAGTTTAAACTTATTTAATATAGAACAAATTTGATTGCACTAATACATGTTAATTAGCCCTAATGATTGGTAGATAGTTCTTACAACTGGGATTACAAGTTATCAGCAGAGTGTACACACATAACAAAGTGAACAAGGAGACTGTCGCACTTTTAGGGCCAAAGTGTTGTCATACATTTCACTGTCCTGTGTGTGTGGCTTATTTGTGTATTGTTCCAGTCATGGCATTGCAACTTTTTATTCTTTATTTTAAGAGCTATACTACTATACACTTGAACTTGTATGACCAGAGCTTTGGTAAGATGGGGAACGAAGAAGGATGGGTGAGGATGGAAATATGGGAAAAAGATGGGTGGGGGGAAGGTTAGGTGGGATAATGAAGGTAAATACTTTACACGTAGAGGTGACCTTTGCTTTATGCAGTAGGAATATTCCTGACCCATGGGATTGCAACATGCATTCAAGTGTCACCCTTTGTTTATAGTACAATGTATCATGTGGAAATATACATTGAATTTGAACTGAATTTGAATTTGAAGAGTATCCATATTTTGTTCCTTTTACACTGCATTCACTTTAGCAAAACAAGGATACTTTTCAAATTCAAATTCAAAATTTATTTCCACATGATACATTGTTTATACAGAAATGGGTGACACATGAATGCATGTGGAAAGTTCATGGTTATTCAGAATATTTCAGCTAAACTTATGCCTTGCAGACTTTATAAGTTCCAAGTTTCTTGAAGAATGTTTACCAAAAAAATGACTTTGTCACACATTCACTAAAATAAATTTACTCCAAATAAATAAGAAAAAATCAAACGATCAATTAATTAATAGAATAGAATAGTTTATTTGGACATGATACAAAGTTGTACAAGGTATTATAGTCGTGGGGTGTACATGCCAAAAGTCCCTTGTATGCAGAGCATTATGGGCAAACTTAAAATTATCTTAAGATTACTTAGTCTATAACAGATTAAATGGTAAGATTTACAGTAAACAATTGAGTATTTAATCAATGAAATTTGAACATTACAATTTTGAAGCATTACAGTTTTATAATAGAACAAAATAATTAATTTACTATATGTTGGGATAGTTTTAAAAATGCAGTATTAGAATGTGGGGCAGAAGTTTGTGGCTATAGGAGGGTGGGTGCAGGAGGAAAGAAGAGTGAGTGGTGGAATGAAGAAGTAAAGGGTGTGATAAAAGAGAAAAAGGTAGCTTATGAGAGTTTTTTACAAAACAGAAGTGTTAATAGAAGAGCAGAGTATATGGAGAGTAAAAGAAAGGTGAAGAGAGGGGTGAGAGAGTGCAAAAGAAGAGCGGATGAAAGACTGGGAGAGGCTCTGTCAAGAAATTTTGCTGAAAACAAGAAAAAAATTTGGAGTGAGATAAACAAGGTAAGAAAGCCTAGGGAACGAAAGGATTTGTCAGTTAAAAACAGAGTAGGGGAGTTAGTAGATGGGGAGCTGGAGGTATTGGGTAGATGGCGGGAATATTTTGTGGAACTTTTAAATGTCGATGAAAAAAGGGAGGCGGTAATTTCATGTACTGGCCAGGGAGGTACAACATCGTTTAGGAGTGAAGAAGAGCAGGATGCGAGTGTGGGGGAGGTGCGTGAGGCATTACGTAGAATGAAAGGGGGTAAAGCAGCTGGAATTGATGGAATCATGACAGAAATGTTAAAAGCAGGGGGAGATATAGTGCTGGAGTGGTTGGTATTTTTGTTTAATAAATGTATGAAAGAGGGGAAGGTACCAAGGGATTGGCAGAGAGCATGTATAGTTCCTTTATATAAAGGGAAGGGGATAAAAGAGAGTGTAAAAATTATAGGGGAATAAGTTTACTGAGTATACCAGGTAAAGTGTATGGCAGGGTTATTATTGAAAGAATTAGAGGTAAGACAGAGAGTAGGATTGCAGATGAGCAAGGAGGCTTTAGAGTGGGTAGGGGATGTGTAGATCAAGTGTTTACAGTGAAGCATATATGTGAACAGTATTTAGATAAAGGTAGAGAAGTTTTTATTTCATTTATGGATTTAGAAAAGGCATATGATAGAGTGGATAGGGGAGCAATGTGGCAAATGTTGCAAATGTATGGAATAGGTAGTAAGTTACTGAAGGCTGTAAAGAGTTTTTATGAGGATAGTGAGGCTCAGGTTAGGGTCTGTAGGAGAGAGGGAGATTACTTCCCGGTAAAAGTAGGTCTTAGACAGGGATGTGTAATGTCACCATGGTTGTTTAATATATTTATAGATGGGGTTGTAAAAGAAGTAAATGCTAGGGTGTTGGGGAGAGGGGTGGGATTAAATTATGGAGAATTAAATGCAAAATGGGACTTGACACAGTTACTTTTTGCTGATGATACTGTGCTTATGGGAGATTCTAAAGAAAAGTTGCAAAGGTTAGTGGACGAGTTTGGGAGAGTGTGTAAAGGTAGAAAGTTAAAAGTGAACATAGATAAGAGTAAGGTGATGAGGGTATCAAACGATTTAAATAAAGAAAAATTGGATATCACATTGGAGAGAGGGATTATGGAAGAAGTAAATGTTTTCAGATATTTGGGAGTTGCGTGTCAGCGGATGGGTTTATGAAGGATGAGGTTAACCATAGAATTGATGAAGGAAAAAAGGTGAGTGGTGCGTTGAGGTATCTGTGGAGACAAAAAATGTTATCCATGGAGGCAAAAAAGGGAATGTACGAAAGTATAGTGGTACCAACACTCTTATATTGGTGTGAAGCATGGGTTGCAAATGCTGCAGCGAGGAGGAGGCTGGAGGCAGTGGAGATGTCCTGTCTAAGGGCAATGTGTGGTGTAAATATTATGCAGAAAATTCGGAATGTGGAAATTAGGAGAAGGTGTGGAGTTACTAAAAGTATTTGTCAGAGGGCTGAAGAGGGTTGTTGAGGTGGTTTGGTCATTTAGAGAAATGGATCAAAGTAGAATGACTAGGAGAGCGTATAAATCTGTAGGGAAAGGAAGGCGGGGTAGGGTCGTCCTAGAAAGGTTGGAGGGAAGGGGTAAAGGAGGTATTGTGGGCGAGGGGCTTGGACTTCCAGCAAGCATGTGTGAGCGTGTTAGATAGGAGTGAATGGAGACGAATGGTTTTGGGACATGACGATCTGTTGGAGTGTGAGCAGGGTAACATTTTGTGAAGGGATTCAGGGAAACCAGTTAATTGATTTAATTGGACTTGAGTCCTGGAAATGGGAAGTACAATGCCTGCACTTTAAAGGAGGGGTCTGGGATAGTGACAGCTGGGAGGGACAATTCTCAGCTGTTGTATCTGAGCTCCTCTGCAAAGACAGTGATTATGTATGAGTGTGGTGAAAGTGTTGAATGATGATGAAAGTATTTTCTTTTTTGGGATTTTCTTTCTTTTTGGGTCACCCTGCCTCGGTGGGAGACGGCCGACTTATTGAAAAAAAAAAAAAAAAATGTAGTATTACAATTTGTCAAATCAGATCAAATTGAATCAAGTCAATGTTTTGTAGTCAATTACAGAGAATATATTGTCAATAGATAAGTTACAATGAGTATAAGAGAATGTTATAAGGTAATGCTGTAAAAGCATGGTTTGATAAGGTTGAATTAATTTTACACCCAATGCAATTTATGCATAGCGGCATCATCCTAGCAGCCTTTATTCTTCAAAAAACCCAGCGCTCATCAAAGCTTGTGATGGCCTAATTGAAGGTACAACTGCACAAACCCACGTAAATCACAAAATGACCCAAGAATACTAGAAATGCTACCCAAACCTTAACAAAATTGAAGATCTAAGGAAGACAGCCCTGCATACCCAAGCATCGCCCCCACTGCCAGACAAACGCCTAACCCAAGCTAAAGGAAATAAAGCCTCCTCCATAGCTTCACTAGTGATACTATGAGCGGAACTCGCAGAGGAACCAACAACAGTAACAAGAAACCAACGCTAAGGACTCTGCAACTCAACATGTCTACACAGCAGAAAGCCGGTGCATCAACAGCCCCCCACACCCCCGCCCGGGTCCCGACAGCAACAACAACACCAAACATGGCTAACTCTCCCTCCAACCCCACCAACTTCGTAGGATTCCATCCTGGTTACCAAGGTATGACTATTCCTGATCCTATTAGGGAATACGTCATTGCCCTCGAAGCTGAAAACAAAGACATCAAAGCAACACTAGTGAAATATGAATCCAAGTTAACTAACCTCGAGATCAAGATCCAAAACCTTGAAGAGAAGATTACATCGGGAAGTACTGACACAGAAAATACTCTGCAAACAGCTATAACCAGTCACACCGATCAAATAACAACCCTGAATATGAAGGTGGAAGAAGAAATCAAGGACTGGAACAACAACATGCACATTCGACTTAATGAATATCTTGATTTTCAAGATGACAAAACCGAACAAGATAACTTGTCTGATGCAGTGATAATAAACAGCAATCACATTCCCAGAGACATAATTCAATCCCAGTGCAATGAAACTACTATCAACATATTACAAGACCACCTACGAGTTAATGTGCAAAGTAATGAAATCAAAGAAACACGATTGCTAGGAAAACAAGGTAAACATAGTATTATGATCAGACTTCATTCATATGACACAAAAAAGGACCTAATTAAAACAGCAATTAGAGTGAAAAATGGAGTGTACATCAACGAGTGCCTAACCAGGAAACGTCAAAACCTTGTTTAGGTTGAGAAAACTTAAACTGGAAATCCATCAGTGCTTCACTCGTGATGGGAATATACTAGTTCGAAAAGCATCAACAGGTCAGCAATTTTCTATATCAAACGAACGTGATCTCACCAAATTCCTTAGACAAGCTGACATTACCATTACTGATTAACCAATTGTCCTCGACACATAATATATGTGTGGTGTATTAGTGTATGTTCCTACTACATTATTGTGCAATTCTTTGTACTAACTTTTCTAGCTAGTACCAACTACCTCATATACAATGTACTTTTTTTTAGTGCTATTGATTGCTTAAACTTTATACTATAAATCAAATCTTGCTTCTTAATTAATTTTATATCACATTTACTATCTGTCCATTTAATTTAGTCCCCATTTATATATTCTCTTGAAATAGTTCTCAACAAATCAATACCTAGTACTGCCTTTCATCCAATAACTCCTTTACTCAAAGCTTTAAAAAAATAATTAAGGTGCTAATTCAGGTGCTAAAGTGTTTTACTCTCTTTTTTTTTTCAACAAGTCGGCCGTCTCCCACCGAGGCAGGGTGACCCAAAAAGAAAGAAAATCCCCAAAAAGAAAATACTTTCATCATCATTCAACACTTTCACCACACTCATACATAATCACTGTCTTTGCAGAGGAGCTCAGATACGACAGCTGAGAATAGTCCCTCCCAGCTGTCACTATCTCAGACCCCTCCTTTAAAGTGCAGGCATTGTACTTCCCATTTCCAGGACTCAAGTCCAACTAAATCAATTAACTGGTTTCCCTGAATCCCTTCACAAAATGTTACCCTGCTCACACTCCAACAGATCGTCATGTCCCAAAAACCATTCGTCTCCATTCACTCCTATCTAACACGCTTACACATGCTTGCTGGAAGTCCAAGCCCCTCGCCCACAAAACCTCCTTTACCCCTTCCCTCGAACCTTTTCTAGGACGACCCCTACCCCGCCTTCCTTCCCCTACAGATTTATACGCTCTCCAAGTCATTCTACTTTGATCCATTCTCTCTAAATGACCAAACCACCTTAACAACCCCTCTTCAGCCCTCTGACAAATACTTTTAGTAACTCCACACCTTCTCCTAATTTCCACATTCCAAATTTTCTGCATAATATTTACACCACACATTGCCCTTAGACAGGACATCTCCACTGCCTCCAGCCTCCTCCTCGCTGCAGCATTTGCAACCCCTGCTTCACACCCATATAAGAGTGTTGGTACCACTATACTTTCGTACATTCCCTTCTTTGCCTCCATGGATAACGTTAACGTTTTACTCTCATTGTTTATTATTATATTCCCTAAGTGTTTTACTCTCATTGTTTATTATTATATTCCCTAAGTGTTTTACTCCCCAGTTTTCGTTATTTTTTTGTTCCAGAATGCTGTTCAAGTGCCATTACCAAACAAATTTATTCTCATAAGGGAAAAATGTAAAGTAGACTAGACCTTTTGACCCCCAAAAAAAACACTT